>CAKAOI010039899.1:0-69000 GCA_916701655.1 Sebastiscus albofasciatus
ATTAAAATTCCCATTATTCATAAAAAGAGTACTGGTAGTGTCAACGGTTTTCCCACTGATCTAGGACCCATGGAATGCAGTCTGTTGAACTCCATACTGCAGAAAGCCTGCAGGTTTACTGGGTTATTGATGGTCTTAAATGTCCTGCTGTGAGGCTCTTCTCTGCAAGCAGATGCTGAGGCAACCGCTAACTGGCCGCTTAGATGAACATTTGTGCTCGGCAGCCTCTAAAGCGCCACGCTGATATCATAACACCACCTGTTCTCTCCAGATCCTAAAGAAGGAGAGTGAGTCTGCCTGCCATACCCTCGCTCACCTCTCTGACTCAACTCACACTCCCTCACTCTTTCTACAACCCTCCACTTTCCTCTCTTAATCCTTCATTTCAAGTCTTGATTTGTATCATACTCTCTTTTACTGTAAAATAAGAAAACAAATGTGAAAGAGTCGCAGGGGAAATAAATATCCCTCCATTTGTTGAATCAAAGTCTTCAAAAGATTATCGCTGTGATCTCTCTTCTGAAGGGGGCAAATGAGAGTTTGTTGTCTGCATTGGTTCAATGAGCCTCCGCCATGACACTCAGAAAATGCCAAAAAGGAATGAAGACAGCATCTCCACCTCAAAATCCCAAATTATACACCTCCTTTACACTTCATGCATTGTGGGTCAATAGGATACATATAGCCACTGGATATCAAAAAGGTGAAGTTCAAATGCATCCAAGACACATTTCGAGACACACTGAAATCGAGTGAGAGTTTGTTTCTCGCTTGTACAGTAGATCATGAATACAATTCATCATGTGTGAGTTAGTTTAAGGATGGATATGCTAAAGTGCACAAGTTATTCTTCTTCTGGTGTTTTTGGCAGTTACCTAACAGCATTAGGTGCATTATCTCAACCTCTGTTTAGCATGTAGCGCAGTTAGAAGGACTGGAGTACATTTACTGAAGTACTGTAGTTAAGTGCAAATTTTGGGTACATGTACTTTACTTGAGTCTTTTCTTTTCATGCCACTTTCTACTCCTACTCCACTACAAGGAAATATTGTACTTTTTACTTCAATACAATTATTTGACAGCTTAAAGGGACTGTTTGTAACTTTTTACACGTATAAATTGTGTTTTATTGTAAATGAGGGAACAGTTTGTAACCTAACCTAAAAAATTAGACTTTCCGCAACTTTCTGTGATTCCTCTATCAGCCGGCAGATTGCTTTTTATGTGAAGGACTTGGGTCGGTGTCCCAGCGGATGTGACGTAATACACACTTGTGTGTGCCTACTCTCTTCAGCGCAGCTACAGGGATAGCTAACGGGAGTCCACTAACGGGAGTCCGCTAATGGGAACAAACGACCAGCCTCCACCACAACTCTAAACTCCAACACAAACTCCACGGAAGCACAACAAATGCAAAGTTAGATCTAGTGAAGCCCGTCTTGCAAAACAGGAATGTGACCGACGTCGGGAGGGAAAACTAGGATCAACATTGTGCCGGTCCAGGGCTGGAGCCGATCCCAGCTGACATTGGGCGAAGGCAGGGTACACCCTGGACAGGTCGCAAGTCTTAAGTAACTACTTATTTTAAAAAATACAATTTTTACATACAAAACACATGAATAACTTACTTAAAATACGGTGTTTGTTTTTAAAGAAACTACCCAGCAGTTTATACAAGTACAGCTGAAATGATCGCTGTGTTAATAACTGTTGATTAACTGAATAGTTGATTGACAGAAAATTAATTGGCAACTATTAAACCGTTAAAGTCGTTTTTCATGCAAAAACATTTCATGGTTCCAGCTTCACATTAGTGGGGACTTGCTGCTTTTCATTTTAATAAATTTAAACATTTTAATTTATTTTCAACATCTGAAATCACACCTTTTATACAGTGACCTTCAATATTCTTTTCACACCAGAGTAAATAACAGAAAAATAACCTACAGTTTGGCTTATGAACTGATAACAGGAACAATGGTGCAACCACGGATCCCGGAAGTGGCCATAGAGAGAAAAAATATATATATTGAGCCCACAATTTACTAATTTGTGCACACAAGATATAATTTGTTCCGTCAATTTAATTAAATCTTTCACACGTTTTGATTAATTTGTGTGCTCAAGGCAAGTGTATATAAATAGAGCCAGCTCAGCCACCCCGCTGAAGTCTCAAGCTGGAGTGATGCTGTGCGCTGTCAAGCAACAATTACGCACGGCAGATCTGCTGGTTACATTTTGTGCAGCGAGCATATACTGTTGTAAAATAACCACAGAACCCCCGTGCTTATGTGCACATCAAACGTGTCATTTTGATTAATTATTCTACACAGTTTCTTCTGCACATCAACAGGCATGTAGGCAAAAATTGGCTGGTGCGCTCTGCCAGGTGCGTCGGGACAGTGCCAAATGCACCTTTGGTAATTTCGTGACCCCTCTAATCACAGGGCTATGCTCATCATGACACACCAACAGTTTTGAACCAGAACAATCTTTATCACATCATGTTGCTCATCGTCGCAGCCACACGTCTACCTGTAGGGTATTATTTTTAAAAATGTGGCGCTCCAGACAAAATTTTGGCAAGCCTCGTTTAAAGAATGTACGGGTGAGAGACCGGCAGGAACGGACGGGCCGAAGGGAGTTTTAAGCGGAGAGAAAAGTTTTAAATGATTCACAATTTTTGCCTACATGCCTGTTGATGTGCAGAAGAAACTGTGTAGAATAATTCATCAAAACTACATATTTGATGTGCACATAAGCAGGAGGGTTATGTTTATTTTACACTAGTAGATGCTGTCTGCACAAAATGTAACCAGCAGATCTGCCGTGCGTAATTGTGACTTGGCAACATCACTCCAGTTAGAGACTTAGAGAGGAGGCTGAGCTGGCACTTTGTACAGTATATATCTTGTGCGCACAAATTAATCAAAACTTGGGTACGTTTTAATTAAATTGAGGGAACAAATGATATCTTGTGTGCACAAATTGTGGCCTCAATATATACAGTATATGTTTTCTCTCTATGGCCACTCCCGGGCTCCGTAGTTGCACCATTGTTCCTGTTTTCATCAATTCATAAGCCAAAATAGGCTTTTTTTCTGTTGTTTACGCTAGTGTGAAAAGAATATTAAAGATCAGTGTAAATCTGCTACAATGTGAATTCACACAAAAACACATCAGTAGAATCTGTATGTTTATAAGGTGTGATTTCAAATGTTGAAGTATCATTATACTGTATGTGCTCATTGCAGACCTGATACACTCGCAAAACAACACAAAACAGCACAAAACTAGGTTTGATTCATAGTAAATACAGTAACACATATACAATAGTGGTAATACTGTGAGGTAGGAAAGGTATCATGGGTAAAATATAAGTGCATTTTCACACACTAGATCCAGAGAAAGAGTGGTCTCATGCAAAACGGCACAAAATATCAAAATGTCTAGTTTCTCGTTTTTGTTTAACAACATAACAGGACACATAAAAGTGGAACCTTATCTTCCTCTCACACACACAGCAGCCGTATGCATATATGCGCTTACTCGTGTGGCTGTGGCAGCGACTTGTCAGCGATGGGGGCGACAGATGGGAGTGTGTCCATCTGCGTTTTTGTAAATGCACAAATAGAGCGTGCGTGTGTGTGTGTGTATTTTGTGTTTGAAGCGGTGCAGTGAAGTGCTAGGTGACCTTTCGGGTGGTGTAGAGGTGGCATCACTGTGACAGTGTGACAGAGCGGGCCTCATCCTTCCTGTAATGGATGAGCACTCTCAAGGTGAACACCTCTCCTTTCTCTCTTTTCTCTTCCCCCTTCATCCCACGTGTCCTCTGTTCCACTGAGACTTGCCGCGCGTGGCCCGTCTCCTTTGCTTGTTTTTGACCCAGTGTGTGTATGTGAGTGATGATTTGCTGTGTCTTGGTTTTTACTGTTTTTGTAGACCCTGCTGTGTGTACCTGTTATCCCACAAATGTATTACAATATTATCAGGTAACTTTTAAAAATTGATTCATTAGAAAATGAAAACTCAAACCGTCAGCATCATGTGATTGCTTCATTATCAGTTACACTAAACTACTACAGTATCCATCCTGTTAAATCTCTCAGCTTATACTGTCAATTGAATTTCTGTAGTGTTCCAACAATCTAGCTGACACTGCCCTTTCAAAGAGGGGATATATGATAATGATGTCGAAAAGGCACACACTAATCCCTCAGAGAGTGGAGGTGGGGATGGAGGTTTGGGGGGAGGTGGTGTACAATCTGTTCGTGTTATTGATCTAAGCTGAGGGGACACGCATGGCAGGTCACAGCAACATACTTGCATGATATTGATGGGTGGCCAAGCAGCCGGCCACCCACATCTCTGAGAAATGGACCCGGCTGTTCGTCCTTTAGTCCGAGCTGACTGAGGGAGACTGTATTCCTCCAGCCTGGACACACGGACAGCAGCAGCGGGCAGGTTCGATAAAATGTATGACAGCCAACAGCATTCCTTAACATCACCTCACATATGCATAGAAACTCTGAGTGAAACAGTTTGACAGACATTTGAGCTTCATTACCTCAAATATATCCAAGTTCATCTGAGTTCTAGTGTAACCAAATAGAAAAGTGGAATGTTTTATTGCTAAAGTTTAGTTTTTCAAGAGTAGGTGAACATTCACACTTGTGTATGAGCCGAAACTACCTCAGTCAAATCCAAGTCAATTGCAAAACAGTGCAGTCAAACTCAGTGGGCAACCTCCAGGTCTTAGAAATGAAGCCAGTGAAGAAGTGCCTTAAACTTGTATTCTTTCTAATAGCCAGCAGGTTTGTATAGAATCTGTGAGAAAATGAGCCTACTTCTCACTTGATTTATTACCTCAGTAAATATTGTTTTTGGTCTCAATCGCTAGTTTCAAGTCTTCTTCAATCCAGCATGATGTTCATTTAGTAAATGATGGTCCCATTTAGAGTCAAATAGACCATAAAGCAGGGGATGCTTTAGGGTGTGGCTACCTTGTGATTGACAGGTTGCTACCACAGCGTTGTCTGGTCTGGGAGTTGTCTGTGTTTTCATCTTACAACTTTAACCCTTTCATGGTGTGTTTTAAGATCATGAAAGTTAATCATAACCTTTCTGGGCGCCTGAAAATGTCTTATTAAGCGTTTAGTTATGCTTAGCTCCACCCTCTCGTGTCACTACTGGTTGCAAAAAAACAACATGGCAACAACCAAAAAGCAAGATGGCAATGGCCAAAATGCCAAACTTGTGGTTTCAAAATGGCAGTCCACAAACCAACGGGTGTAGTCATGGTGATACGTCCACTTCAAGACCAGGTTGTATGTTGAATTGTAGTCAAGAGTAAATCAAGTCCATCCTAAGGCCAAAACCAAATTTGCGTAATGTATTTACTTAACTCGTCAATGCAAAAAATATTATGAGCCATTACGTATGTCTTTATAGTTTTAACTAGGAATGCAGCAGCTCTTGATATTGATTCTGTTCAGTACCAAACTATTCCAGGGCTCTCCTTTTCCCAAATTCAAAAATCTGTATACCTCACTGCCTGGAACTTATCAGGATCATTTGTATGTAACGTAACATGAGGCCAGAGGGCTGTGGCACTAGAGTTGATGGCTTGCAGTTACCTAGTTATTGGCAGAAACACTGAAGTTTCCAATAACATTGACGAATAACGGTCAAACATAATAGCAGATAACCGATCTGCTCACTATTGGCGCCGATACCTATATTATTATTATTATTTTTTTTTTTATTATTTGTCTTTATTAAACAAGGACTTTGCACAACATACACTGATCTCAAAATGAGAAGAGATGATTTATGCTACATTTAGCTATTAGCTAATTTCCATCTGCAGTCCCTCGGCAAGTCCACACAGTACACTAAGAACATTCATTAGTCAGTATGCAAACACATCTACAAGCTCACATCAACATACTGTATGCAGTAAATACCAGCACATTCATCCAGTACAACTATAAAATTACAAATTACAATTACGTGTCGGGCTGGACGGGCTCATTTACATAAAGGAATAAAGCATAAAGAACTGTTCCCAACCTTTTCATTTTGAAAGAGCAACGGCCAATGAGGAAACTCCAACACTCGGCCGAGTCCAGCGAAAAATTAGACCAAGAGAAAAGAGAGATAAAGATAAAGGGATCAAAAAGAAATGTGTTTTTTGTTGTTGTCTCAGTTCAACAATCAAGGGATTTCTGACTGAGCTGACGTGGTTACTACTGACTACACACTGTGAGCTCATTCAGTCCAGCTGTGTGGTTCGGCACAAAATGACCATCATACTGTATAAGCTTTATGTCACTTCAGCTCCACAGTTACAACACATCACTCAAAGATAATTAAATATACTGTGCCTTAATTGTCCAATATGTTACTGTAAACAAGTCTAACGAGATTAACATTTACACGCGCTGATATGAGATATTTGTCATACGTATGTGCTCCGTAGTCGTTGAGTTAATTGTCATATCATTAAACGTTAATGACATGATTACGGCAACGCTCTAGCTGGTTCAGCACAGCACACGAGGCCTTGCCCTGAACTGGGAAACAGCAGAGCGATTCAAAGAAGATTGCATTTGTGACAAACACTATTCCCGACTCATCCATCATGCTTGCCAAACTTAGACATTCATTATAAAGTTTGCCGATGGATGCAGCCGGTTCTGCTCGGCCATTCATTTTTTAGACCCTCTCTCTCTCTCTCTCTCTCCATCCCCTCTTTCCATCTCCATCTTTTTACCTCTCACTCTCTCCTTTGCGTTCTCCGTGTGTGCACAGCGCGGTGTGAATGAGTTTCTCTTGTTCCTGCTCTCCTACTGTGGACTGAAAGATGCTGAGCAGCAGTGTAACAAAGGAGGCAGTGCATTAATTAAATGCAGCAATTTGCTTTCCTCTCCTTTTTTGTTGTGGGGACAGCGCCACTAAGATTGATGAGGCACTGTCTGATACACAAGAAGCCCACTACATCTATATCTGAGGCTGATTGAGATGGAACACCCATTGAATGGCCAGCATGTATTAAGATGTCAACTTTCACATCATAAACCGCGTTGGTCTGTTTATTCATATTTTATTTCATTTATTAATCTTTTCTCTTTTGCGTGTAAGCATATTTGTTCACCGAGCAGCAGTCGCGCTAATAGTGTCTTTGCAAGAAATGCTGTGGCGCATTTGTTTCCGGGAAAACAAAATCCAACGGGAGGTGAACGAAGAACTGGAGAAAGAGGAAATCAGTTAAAAATGTTTCAGTGAAAACACAGAAAATGTCAATTTGCAAAGTGCCCATCTCCAAAATCTGAATGTTCTCTTTTGTCTTCTTTGAATTTTATAGTTTGGTTAATGTGATGCTGCTGCCTTGTGCAAACGTTCACATTGTCTCTGCAGACTCACAAGACGGCGTACAGTATGTTTTAACTCAATGCATGGAGGAAAAACAGTACGACATTAGGAGGGCTGAAGGAGGATAAGGGGAGGAGAAACTGCCACGGAAGAGCAAAATGAGCCCTTGAGGGTCGTCTCATTATCACACAGGTCTGTATGGATTTCACATTGCGAGGCCGTAATGACCATTTAATGAAGGTTTTCATCAGCCAAATTCACGTCAATTGCAGCATATTATTAAACATTTCTGTTTGGGTCTATGAATCTGACTGGACCCAGAGGCAAGGTCCCAAATGAAAAGGGTCCACTTAGGTGTACAGCATAACCCAACCAATATTGGATTTTTGAAGCCCATACTGATATCGATATTTGAGAGTTAGAAGAGTAAGTTAAGAACACCAGCCTGAAAAGTTAGCTCCCTCTGGCCAAGTCAGTGTTAGTATAGCTGAGTTAAACAAAAACATTTTAGCTATCAGCAACCGAAAACAGTTTATGGTCTAGCACAGTCCTGCATCTATCAAAAAGAATAAGTCTGAATGGTGACAAGTTCGCAGCTATAGGGTGAGAAATTAAACCACTGGAGGTCACAAAAACAAAATGTCAAATAACAATATATAAGGGCTGTGCAATTAATCAAATTTCAATTATGATTTTGGTTTCCAACGATTATGAAAACAAGATAATCAACATAAATCATGTATTGTGCCACATTCCATTTCGCAATGATGCTCTCGTTTTGTCTTGTGTTATAAATCCAGTGCACCACTTTCATACACAGCGGTGTGCTTTCACCCCGCTCGGCGGGTGAGGGACGGCCGCTCGGTGTGGGAGGATCCCCTCGTGGGAAATCTCCCCGGTGCTGGCTGGCCCTCACTGGGCATATTTCCTCTGCAGTGGTGTGGTCAGCTGGGAAAGGCCCAGGGTGAAGGTGGCACTTCACAGCCTCCCTTGCCCAGACCTTGCCATTCAGTGCTCGCTGTGCCCTCTCTCCCTGCAGGGAGGGACGAGGTGTGACGGTCAACCAGGGAGGACTGTCATCAGTGTGACAATGTCGGCAACCCACCTGAACCATCTTGAAACACGGACCACGTCTCGTTTACTACGGTTTGAGGGCGTGACTTTTTTGTCATCACCATTCATCTTTATAAAACCAATGTGTTCATGATTAAATTGTTCACTAGAGCAAAAAGTTCTTCATAAATCTAGGCTCTTAAAGGGACTGTTTGTAACTTCTTACACGTATAAATCAATCCGGGTTGGTGTCCCATGCGCGTTCGCGTGTGGGCTACGCTATTCAGACAAGACTCCAACACAAACTACACAGAAGCACCAAAACCGCAAAGTTATATCTAGTGAAGCCCGTCTTGCAAAACAGTGTTGACTGCAGTCGGAGGACGCGGGGGAGACCGTAGCTTTGGTCTCCAGGGCCGGAGTCTCTGTTGTACTCTGCTCCGCTGCCTGCCTGCATGCCTTCACTCGCACACCGCGCTCGTTCTCAGTCTTTCGCTCCACTCTTACGTGCATGCGGGCTCAATACACACTGCAGAAGAGTTAGTAGCTCTGAGAATATCTAGTAAATGTACAGTGGACGTTTGTGCAGAAATAAATGCTGCAGCTCCTCCAGACCAACAGAGGTTTCCCGTGTCTTGTGAAGTGACGGGGCTCCGCAGCGAGAAAAGTTATCGTCTTTGACCAAAACTTCGGTGTCTCCCCTGTTCTCTTCGGCCGCGGTCGGGAGGCTGAGGCAGGAAAAGCCAACACTAGGATCAGCAGTGATTCATGGAGAGACCTCGTCTGGTCAGCTAACATTACTGCCAAGCAGCTGAAATATAGAGTGATATTGTGGTTTTAGCTGACGTGTGTCGCCTCACTGTTGAGCGATGCTCAATAATGTCTATTTAGAGTGAGCATGAGCAACAGGACGCTGACTATCGTTGACTTAACGGCCACATGTGTCGCTGTTAACAAGCAATTTCTGATTCTTACAAACAGTCCCTTTAATTTTGTTCTCAAAGTCCACCAGATTGATGCATTGAACTTTAAAGTGTTGGCTACAAAATGTATTTTTGAATGCATGATGTTTTCAAAGTCAATGAGTAATCGTGTTATAATATTATTATAATATTGCTATAAAAATCACGATCTCAATATTGACCAAAATAAATATGATTACGATTTTTGCCATAATCAAGCAGCCCAACGATAAATCAGCCAATTTTTTTTTTATATATAAATACATAACATAAGCAACTATTTCTGATTAGGATCCCTTGAATTTGCTTCTTAAAGAATTACGACAAAGACATTTTACAGTAAAAAAAATAAACATTGTTATGGCAACATTGTTTCTAAACTACCTCAAACATCACCATATCTTGCTCATCAGCTGACGTATACACCAGCATTACATATCTGGTATATACTCTATCTCTAGTGTATAGACTGCTCCAATTTACTTGTAAATATGTTATTAGTGACAGTGTAATTAGTCACAGCAAAAGCAATGCAACAGCTACGATTCAAATATCTTTGAGAGGTCAATGTAGATGTACAGTTTAATGATTATTTGTGCAGCCATATGCCATTTTCTATCATCCTCCAATGCACTGAAGTTCGACTTTAATTCCAATGTAGTTATCTCTGAGCTTCACTGAACACCCACCTCTTTCTTCGCATCACTGTATCTTGCCGTTTCTTTTCTTCGTTGCATTTCTCTTTTGTCCCTCTTTCTCACCTCTGGCCTCCCCTCGGCGCCGCAGCCTCTCACCTCTTCACTCTAATTGATAGGAGCAGACTTAGTTAAGATGTCACCCGAACACATCCACAAACCCTCAGACATGGCGACAGCCCACCATCGACGGCCCACCCCATGCCACACATGGACTAACCGATGGTTAAATTGGTGTTGTAGGAGGGTCAGGAGAGCCTGCGGCCCTCAGGGAACATTTGACCCTTCCTGTCACACACTTGCAAACTCGTACACACTCTCCACACTTCGGCTGGTAAAGCTGAATCCCCGCGATCCATTTACTTCCGCGGCAGCTCAATTAGCAAATACAGCCAGTTGTGAAGGTACCACAGGCTTTCAAGTATGCACATAATTACACATATGCATATGCACACCGCTCACTAGCAGCGTGTATTCTGATTGGTAATTGCTTCCCTAGTTCTGACCCGGCTGTCATGATCAATGGGTGTGACCAGGTGATTAGACAAGACAAGCACCCAAAGCCATTGATTAGAGGCATCCATTCCATAGGATATAGATTTATGAGCCCCTCCACTGCACAATGAGTCAACCCAATGGGATTACTTGTGTAAAGGTTACAAAAGGGTAGAGAATCTTCTCCTAAAGGATTTTCATTTCTAACAGGATAGAAGTGACCTTTTCAAGAAACTTTGTCAGAATAGTGAGGAATGCAGTAATTGCAGAGCATGCATCTTTAAAATTCAGAAAATGGACTCCTGTGTTGGGCAGAAGGGTTGGCGTTGGGTGTCTTGATTGAAAATGAAGCAATCATTTTTTCTTCTCTGATGAAAAATGGTCTTAAAGTTGGCAGACGGCCGTCTCGTGTTTATCAAATGATTCAGGGAAATGAACCATTACCATCACTGTGTTTTCGCTGTATTGAACACTGGAATAAAAATACAACACAAGTCCATCTACTGTGTCGATTTCTATGCTTTAAACATGTTAGAAATGTTATAGCACAGCAATAAAACATTTAAAGCACTATTCTTAGAGTTGAAAGTCATTGTAAAATAAACAAAAATGTAATTACTGTAAATGTCTCTCTTATACATACACAAAAAATATAAAGATGACTTTTAAGCATTTTCAGACCTCAAGTAATGCATTTCAAATAATGTGTAGCTGAATTAGGTGGGATCAATACTCTACAGTTGTTATTGCTGCATGGAGCAAATCAATAGACTGTAATAGAATTGTTTTTGTTGCGTGTTTAGATGATACTGTAGCCAGAGGTTCATTAAAGTCTGTGTGTGCATAGCAGGTGGGACAAGCTCAATAGGACCAAATGGATGCGATTTTATTAGTTTTTGCAGTAGCCAGAGGACAAATTCATGAAAAAAAAAGCAAGGTTGTGTTTTTTAAAGTAAGCCTAGTCTTCCAATTGCATGGTACCCAGAAGTTATTTAAAACATAAAACATGCATGCGTATGAAACAACTTCCAAAGTATATTATTTTTTTCAATATCTAACTTACTGCATATATTAAGAAGGAAATCCAAAAACATCATGCAATAAGCAGCAGATTTCATCTTCCATTATTTCTTAATATCTCAGCTGTTTTGTTAGCTGCTCTGGCGGCACTTGATGCGTCAGGTCGGGATAAATGATCTGTAAAAGTTGGAGAAATGTGAACTTTATTAGAACTTTATTTATGTGAACTTTCTATTATATTCATCATATACATACATACAGGTACATGCGTAAAATGTGTCCTCTGCATTAAACCCATCCTAAGTATTGTAGCGGCAATGAGCTGCTGTAAAGCGCCCGGGAAGCAACTGGGGAGTCAGTGTTTCGCCCAAGAACACTTGGACGGTAGGAGCCGGGGAAAGAACCGCAAACCTTGCAGTTGGTTTTATGCGGAAATTCCTGTCTGCTTCTTCAAACTGGGGGCGTGCCGACTGTTATCTACTGTAGGTAATACAATAACTATACCTCACTTCAAAACACCCAAACTATTCCTTTAAATCTTAAAGATCATTTATCCCAACCTGACACATCAAGTCCTGTCAGAGCAGTGAACAAAGCAGCTGAAATATTGTTAAGAAATAATTAGAACATTTCCAGACGCTAAGCTGAACACCTTCAACTTGCACCTTGAAAATACAGAACTTTCCCCACAGCGCCTTGTACACCCCGGAGGATCTCACTTGTGAAATAACTTAGGTGAGATATGAAGCATTAACCTTATAGGATAGGGAAAATGAAGAAAATGGAGAGTGAAAAAGGCATAATAATCCATTCAATAGTTGTGGGGGAAGAGGAGGAGGGGGTCTCATTTATCTTATTTGAAGATACACAACCAACAATATTTCTGTGGATAAAAACTAGCCAAAAGCCTGGCCTGTTGTGCCTGTGTAAACAAAAAAAGCAAGACTGAGCAGCTTCCCTCCTGCTGTTCAAGTGGTGATCAGCAAAAGTGTATCTCTGGAAACTCGCCGTCAGGCAGAATGGATTGTACTTAATTTCCAATAAGGTGCTTAAGAACGATCCCTAATCATGCCTTTAATTAGAATCCCTTGGTCATTAAGGGGAGATAATTCAGTGAAAAATAACTCTGCTCTCTGTGGGAGCAGCAAAGCGGCAGACGGACGAACGGTCTGCTCTGTACACAGGCCAATTCCTCTCTTCGGTGCAGAATATGTCACAGAAAGCTTAACTACGCAGGTTAAAAATTAGACTTCATGCATCTGACCCTTGTCGCGTTGAACTGGCCAGCAAAAACTGTAAACCCTTTACCCAAACAGAAGGACGATAAACCACATAAACTTATTCTGTGACCTTGTGTAGACTCAAAAATTATAAACCAATGTTTTAAGGCACTTTAGGGGCCTTTAAAAACTATTCTCTCAATCAGCTTCTTACTGTGCGCACTGGAATCATATATTAACATGTTATTTGCCAAAGTTGGAAGAGTTTTAGTTATTTCACTACAGATTTCTGTATCGTTTTGTTTTTTCTGTGTTCTTCTCACTGGTATAAAGTGGGCAGGAACCAGTATGAAAAAGGTGATTACATGCATTTCGGTGCATTAATAAGAATTTAGCAATATTTGGATCAAAATATGATGATGGTGGTGGGTTTGTCAATCAAATCTGATCGAGGCCATTTGTGTTACTAGAATGACTCATTAATAGTGTCTGGGTTATGGTCACTCTGCAGTCTGGGTGTGTGTATGAAAGAAAATAGACTAGAGGAAAGAATTGAAGGCTGGCTCAGCTGGCTGGCATTGGGCAGTTTGGGGCTTACCTCAAGTTGACATTGGTGGTTCAAGCACAGGCCCAACGAGTGGTCAACTCAAACAGTGTTCACTGAAGATGTTCTGGTTGTGATCTTCTGTTTGGTTAAAAAAAGACCAAAAAATCTGCAGTTAGTTGGTTTAACAGTTCTCAACTCAAAACATGTATAAAAGCAGGTGCAGGCTCTCTCTCTCAGTCAACAACTTCAATGCTGCTGCACATGAGCACTGAATGCACCTGAGTTAAAGAGGACCTATTATACTTATTTTCAGGTTCATACTTGTAATTGGGGTTTCTACTAGAACATGTTTGCATGCTTTAATGTTAACAAAAAAAAAAATGCTTTACTTTTCTCATACCAGCTCTGCTGCAGCACCTCTTTTCACCCTCTGTCTGAAACACTCTGTTTGAGCTCCTGCCGAGCCCTCTGGTCACCTGGCCCAATCTGTTGTGATCGGTCAACTGAACCAAACTCTTCGCACTCCGCTCCAGCTCTGCTCTAACTAGCTTTGTTTGAGGGTGTGTCAAACTAGCCGCTAAGCAAAATGTGTTACTTGGTGACATCACGGTGTTACTGAAGAAAGGGCGGGACTTCAAGCAAGGAGTTTTAGGCAGTTCAGGAGCAGTGTTTAGGGAGAGTAACTCCCTTTGGCTTAGATTTTGGGCTTTGTAACTTTGCAGACCTTTTACATGAACAAAAAACTATATAACACACTAAAGGAAAGGGGAAAAGCACAAAAACATAATTGGTCCTCTTTAATTGATGAGCATCTACCAGTCAGGCAAAGTAAAGAGGTTTAAAATGTGACCTACAACTCAACGTGATACCAGTGAGGACTGCAAAGCATAAACATGACATTTGGGAGATAACAGGGCATAACCAAATTAGACCAAATTATTTCCCTTTGTCTAAACTACAGTTTACTTTTGTATGTTTTTAAGACCACATTTCCCAATTACATGCTGTAAACCACGACTTGAGAACCAATGTTACATGAACCCAAAAAGACGTTTTAGTGCAATATGTTTTAGTAACCTGTTGTATCACCAGCTCAGGGACTTTAGCAGCATCGGAACCAAGACAAATCCCGACTGCAGTGGGAGGTCGTGCAGCATTCCAACATTTCCCTGCATGCTATAAATTTGTCAGTGTAGTGCATTTACTACTTCCAGTCCATCGGTCTAGACTAATGTTTGGAACAATTCCGTAATGCTTCAGTGTGTGCTCTGTTATTTTTGTGTTACGTATGAGCTATATCACTTGTGTGTCACTTATTTTCTCTATTTAATTGTACGTGTTTGTCTTGTTTGTGTGTGCCTGAGATTCAATCTGTTCATGTGTGTGGGTGTGTGTGTGTGTACAGTATGTGGATATATAGGGCGTTTGATTAATAATCTCCTGACCATTTCATTACAGTAATCAGGTCTGGGATCGGCAGCGGTGGCAGGATGACTTAGAACTCGGGGCCTCGCCTCATTAACTCCCTGTGACCAACGAACGACACCCTCGCGACAAATTGGAATTGCCTCAGCACCCTGACTCAGTCTTCTTCAGGCTCTTCTGCAGTGAGTCCAGTGAAAGAAAAGATAATATCCCTTCCCCTCTAATCTTCTGTTTCACAATCATACCTGAGTTCATGTCCCAAATAACCTGACTCCTTTTCCTTAGAAATCTTTTTGTTCATTTTTAACATTGGTAACACTGATGTGTCATTAAAAATATCCATAAATATATGTATCAATACTATACCGGTACTGGTACAATACAGTGATTTGTAGGCCTTCCCTACTACTATACTTTGTATTAATATGTATGCATTTAGTAGCATATCAAACTGACCCCTTTTCTTTCATGTTCAATCTTAGTCCACGCTGTTAACCAAAAGTTCCCTTTTACTTTGTTTCCGTTAAGTATTGTTTTCAATTAATCTTCTCATATGTCCAGGCTGTTCTCATACACTGTTCATAGCGATACTTGTGAAAAGTAATGCACTATAATTTGTATACAGTATATCCCACAAAACCAATTTGTATGTAATACACATAATCGTAAACCAGGAAGTATAAAGAGCGACAAACGGCGTATATAGGGAGAAGGTTGGGGTGGATGGGTTGGTCAAAAAATGCCAGACTTTGGTCCAGGAAACCTTTGTTCGTGTCCCGTGTGAAACCAGAAGTCAACATTGATTTGATTTGTCACATAACTTCCGTGCTTAATTTACACCACTAAAGTTATTTTAACCCAAACCACAATCTTTTCTTAAACCTAACTAAGTCGTTTTGTTGCCTAAACCTAACTAAGTTGCTAGCTAAGTTGTTTCCTGTGAAGACCGAAGTTAATTTTGAAAAGACTGTATGCATAAAACGAATAGAAATTGACACGTGTTGCTGGACATTCGTAGGAAAACCGAAATATGAGGAATAACTTCCCATAAGATATCATACGAACCGTTGTATGAGGATACGTTGATATGTCAGGTAGGGATATAATAGTTACACGATACGCCATGGTAAACTTCCCGATGGTTTGTAGTACCATTTAAAATTAAAACCGTATTTGATTACCGCCAGGGTCTTGCAAGCCCGTATCGTTACCGAGTATGTGGTTGCTAAAGAGAGAGAAAGCAAGCCGGCGTGTGTGTGAATACGAGTCTGAAGTTATCAGACGTTATAACGTTATAGCTGTGAACGTAGCAGTCCAGTGTGTGCAGTTTAGGCTGTCGGTGAATAAAACCTCCTCAAGACTCAAGCCAAGTTCCTGTCTCTTGCTTTCCACCTGCTGATTGAAGTGAAGGGGCGGTTAGCCCTGAAGCTACCGACAACAACGGCTCAGACTCCCTTACGGTGGGCTGTTAAGGTGGACCGGCTATTCTGTAATGTGGGTTGACTCCTATGTGTTAATGTCAATTGTTGGGCTCATTGCAATTACTCAAATGCAGCACAGAAGATAGCGAGTATGTGTGTGTGTGTGTGTGTGAGAGAGAGAGAGAGAGAGAGAGAGAATAATAATGATAATAATATATAATATATATATATATATATATATATTAGATATATTATATTTATCAATACTGCGATGATACTGATAACTGTGATAATTTTATAATTATGATATGGAAGAAATTTATTCATACAGTTCAACTAATCAGGTACTAAATATATCCTCTTCTTCACTAAATATATTCTTTTCTTTAGCGTGAATGGTCTCCTGCCTCCAATAACCCAGTGACAGTTAGTTACTTTGAGAAGAAAGGATGAAAACAAATCCACTGCATACTGTACCTACGGCTTTACAACTGCCTAGAAATGTGGTTTTAAACTCATTAGGCATCACTAACTAACTCCCACGTGTACATTTAAAGTGAGATACTTTTCTGAAGCTTGACCCATGTTTACTGCAAATTCAGAGAGCTGTGGAGGAGCAGAGCGTAGTGAGAGCATCAGTTGCTGTGTATTTCTTTTTGTGTATATGAAACATTTGTGGACATGTGCTACTGCATGTGTTAGTGTGAGGTTTGTGTGTGCCCATGTAATTTCAAATTCACACATTTTAAGATAGATAGATAGATAGATAGAGTGCCCAAGGCTTAAATAATGACCTGCTGTCATGTCCATGGCCTCTGAATCCCCTTCTTAATCAGCCTCCTCCATGTGCAGTCATAAAATTTAATTAAGTGCTCACCAATATTATTTAAAGGGGGATCTAATAAAAAAACTCACATTTTCAGTGCTTGTGCACATACATTTGGGTATTTGGAGCGCCTACCAACCCACAAAATGTGAAATAAGACAACCCAGTCAGTTGTTTTAGGGATGCGTAGATCAGAAAACATGTGATTCAACAAGCCATTCAGATTTAGCTCCCCTTCCTATGTCACATGCAGGATCATTAGAATATACAGCCGACGGCTTGAGAACCATCTTTGCAAAGGTGCACCATATTTAGGCTCTAAAACAGCGCGTTTAAGATAGAGGGTGAATTCAGACAGATGTTATAAGAACAATATTGTTTAAAGCATGTAAACATGTTCTAGTAGAAACCCAAAATACAAGTATGAAGCTGAAAATTAGCATGATATGTCCCCTTTAAAGCTAATCGCAAACATCCCAAACGGTCTCTGATCACATCTTGATGTTCATTTTTTTTTTTTTTGCTTTGGTGAAACCGGTAGCTTTAGAATCATTGTACAAAATATTTTTGCTGTAATGTATTGTAAAGCCTGATCACTCAGTGCTGGTGTGATGAGATCGTGGGGAAAAAACTTAATGCAAACTGGCCCCCTTGGAATTTTTTATGCAACGATAACAATTGAATACAAAAAGAAAGATCTTTATGCAACTTCAGAGTCAAGTCATCATCGCAGCTGCATTCCTGGAAGCATCCAGAGTTGACAGAGCAGGGGGCCTCTTAACCACGACAGTTCAATGTTAAGATCCTGGCTCTGCGTCCCTCTGTTGGAGCCAAATGACCTCCATATTTCCCTGTGTGGCTGACACTAATGGGAACCATGCTGTGTCGCACAACTCACCGCCCTGCCTGCCTGCGCTCACCGATGCTCAACTTACTGGATTGGTGACTGAGGTCATCTCTTTCTGCGCTGACCACAAGTTGTGGAGCAGAACTTCAATAACCCGCTGGGCTAATGCAATTAGTAGTCAACAACCATATCACTTACACAAGCAATGAGTGCTGCCCAGAGGGAATGAACGCTGTTCACATCTGTGCGTGATAAACAATTGGGTCTTCACGGACGGGGAATAGGGAAGGAGGGTGGAAGGAGTAATGCTATGATTCAGCCTTGGTGTTATCAAGTCATCAGTGTGAGGTTAAGGTGAGAGCAAAAGATAGAAAGGTGAACAGTGTGCTATCACGGGACCGGATGTTATCGCAGAGGATTTTTGTCAGTTTTGCCCACACTATCAGCGCTCCATATCTGATGAACTCTCCTTAGTTGTGAAGTGTTCACACTGCCAGAGATATGGCACCAGGAAAAGTGTTTTTTCCTGCCACGCAAGCATAACAGGTAGATAAAGAGCTGAGAAATCATATGGCTTTCCTGTTCCAGGAAGAATTATGACCATTTTTTGTAGCATAGATCATTCACCAATGGCTGGACTACATATTTGTGTTTTTGCATATCTAATCAGGTATGGAGCTGTGAAAATATGTAAAGATTTATTTTTTAAAGCCAGAGTCCATAAAACATAAAAAGCAATTTGTGTTGCTCAGACGAGGAAATATTATACACTCGTTATACTAAAAATATAGTAGAGCTGGGCAATATATCAATATAATATCGATATCGTGATATGAGACTAATTATTGTCATAGATTTTGGATATCGTAATATCATAATATGGAATAAGTGTTGTCTTTTCCTGGTTTTAAAGGCTGCATTACAGTAAATTGATGTATTTTTCTGAACTTACCAGACTGTTCTAGCTGTTCTATTATTTGGCTTTACCCATTTTGTCATTATATCCATATTACTGATGATTATTTATCAAAAATCTCATTGTGTAAATACTTTGTAAAAGCATCAATGGTCAACCATACAATATCGATATCAAGGTATTTGGTCAATCTATATGATTTTCCAATAGTGCACTAATCTTGAAATGTTTTTCAGCACCCAAAAGTACATTTTGGAATATGTCGTTGAAGGTTATGTCTAATTAAACCATTTCATGAGAATACTGTGTTGTTTATTGTTGGTGAGTGATACAGGCTGAATTTCCTGAAGCACTTAACAGTGGTGGTTGTAGTTAGTACATTACGCTCTCTTCAGCTATTATATGAAAAACCTAAGGAACATTTAAGGAAACAGTGGCTAAAAAAAGACTTTGGCAACCGCTGCTTTAACAGCAGCATCCAGGGTGTATGTCGTCTCGCCTCTCGTTGCGGGTTGACCTTCAACCTGATCACAATCAGCACCTGATGTAATTAATGAGGTGATTAATTGCTGGATTGATCCATTGATCAATCAAAAGGCCCTGGGTGGAAATTGAAAACCTAAGCCCAGTGTAATTACTGGGAATATTAGGAGTTTAATTGGATCCTACATTGAATTTTGGTGATAATCTGTTTCTAATTTGTAGTATGTTTGTGTGAACTTTTTTATTGCAACTTATTGATATAAAAGTAATGGTACCAATCATTTAAATAACTGCCGAGTGTGTGAATTAAGCCTTACAAACCTTCAATACATTTTCAATAAAACAATGTTACAATCACATCAGATAATTTTTTATGTCCAAGCTAGAAAAGTTTACTTTGTTGCCTTTTAGTTTTTAGTACAGCGCAACTCAAATGCACACTTGGCTTGGGAACTCTATCATATGAACCCACATGTAGCTCAAGTATTGGATTGAAGTTTATCACAGCTGTTTATACCAGGAAAAAAACAAATAAGTTTCCGAAACAAGAGGCTACCATAGCCCGGGTTAATTTTGCTTTGCTAGGCTTTCTAAGGATACACGATGTTAGCCCGATTATAGCCTGACACAGCCGTCGTAGGTTGTCAGCTCGGATCGGGAACGACGATGAGTGTCGTGCATGACAATCAATCGTTTTATCTCGTGTAATGTGTCATAGTAGACGACAACCGACGCAGCGTCTGGGACGCTTCAAGACGTGCCCAACAGAAAGCATGTTTAATTTTTTTGGCCTTCCACGACGTGTTCCGCAACTGTAAACAATGGCGAAGCGAAAGAGGAACGATGTGAGGTGGAATTGTGAAATGGACTAAAGATTTGTGGAGCTGTGGCAACAACACCCCAGCCTTTTAGATGTTTCCTCAAGGGACTACCACGACAGAGTGAAAAAATGAAATAAAAGGCGTGAAATAGCAGAGACACTTCAGCAACCCAGTGTGTAGGCTACTACCATTAGCATCAAGCTTCCTTTCTGATGACATCACGCACGTTGTCAAAGAATTTATGACTCTCAATTGGCTAATCTGACATAGTGACCATCGTAACCGACAAAAATATTGTGTTCCCTGAACCAGGCATAATGCTGTCTATGTTGTCGACCAATCCGTGCTTTGATTGTCTGATAACATAGCCAGTGAATGTAATGCTGTTTCCACATTCGACCTTCAAGTCTTAAATGCACGGACTGCTGTCAGAAAGGAAAGTCAAAGTGAAAGGAAGAGTATGAGGGATAAAGTGTGTGACAGTGAAGCCATGATGAAAGACACAGGTAGTAAAAATACAAAGAAAAGCACAGACCGAGAGAGAGAAGGAGAGAGAGAGAGTGAGGTGAAATGAGGTAGTGGTAGTGGAGGCTTGTAGCTTGGGAAGGTGACCCTGAGACACAGGCAGGGCTGTTCATTTAGGCAGGCAGGGAGCAGAGCAGTGACAGCCAGCACCAGAGTAGTCGTGGACCCCTGGAGAGAGGCACTGTAGCAGATGGAATAAGAGAATTTAGATTAAACAATCCCACACACACGCACAATGTCACCATGTTGATGGTGTTCTCGTCTTAGAGGTGATGCTGGACTCTCGTACCTGGAGAATTTGAGGGGAAAGAATTGAATTTGTCTGATATACAGCCTTTTTAAGACAACACATACAAAATTCACATTGTAGTTTCTTCATAGCTGAAAACTGGATGACACCGAAGTATTACAATTTTTGATTAATCTCTAAATTATTGTATTGATTAATCAATGAATTATTTAGTCTAAACATTTTCTGAAAATAGTAAAAAGCACAATTTCCCCAAACCCAAGGTGTAGTTTTTAATTTGCTTGTTCTTTCCCAACAACAAGATATTCAATTTACAATGACACATAAAACCGAGAAAAGCAGCAGATCTTCACTTTTCTATCTGTTTGCTGCACATTCAAACAAACTATGAACTCGGTAGTTTCATTGCGTCACACTGTTTTAAGAAGATAATCAGCAAAGTCTTCCAACACGGTACTGAACTCATCTTCCAAACACTGACATCACCGGTAACAATGATAACTACTGTATGCAATTACAGAATGTAAATATATTGAAATCCCATTGCCGAAAGAAAAATTCCTGCAATAAATAGAATCAAAAATTGGGTTTGGTATATTATAAATCTTAGGGATTGTAACTTTCAGGTAGAATACTCGTGATTTTAGCTATTTCAGATGTTTGGCAGGGAAGTCATACGAGCCTAGCAGTAGACAATGACCCCATGTGGAATCCAATCTGACCATGAAAAAGAGGCAGAATCAGAAAAAAGAGTGAGATCAGATTGAGTGTGGACAGGGTTGGCCAAACTCATCATTACTGGGTACTGGACTTCTAATTTTTCCACCTCAGTTTCATTCTCCATTTCAAGGACACGCTGGCTGCTGAGAGTGTGGCTGTACCGGCGTTGCTCCCTCCATTGTGGGAGCAGCCTGATGTATTATATCTTCTGATTACCACCCACCACACACACTGATAAGATCCCAGTTGGAACAGGACAGAGGCCAGAGTGCCAGCACTCGGTCTGTATGTCTTTTGTTAGCCAGTATCAGCATGTCTGTGCATATGAGCATGTTTGTCTGGCTACTCAAACATCAGCACGCCTGAATGTATTAGCGAAGACCACCTGACGTCAGCACTTCACATCTGGGTGGCGTGAAAAAAAGGGGTAATACGAAGACACATATATGAACAGATGTGCTCACATGCACACAATCCACATGCTCGTCCTATCAGAAAACACAGATAAATTAAATTCTAAACACCTATCTTTTGTCAAATGTACCAAAAATAAATACATGTATTGTAAGCTTTGATTTTGTACATTTAGATGTATATTTGGTATAGCTTCTTGTTGACACTGTCCAAGTACAATATTTAAATTTTTCCTTTCAGGCAATATAAAAAACTATTTTGGATATTTTTTATTTAATTTTGATATACTTGATATATCTGATGTACTATTGTCTCTTTCAGGATTGATGTACTTTTATATACCATTAATGCCATAATAACACCATATACAACCATATAATACCATTATAGTTTAAACAATGACTTTGAAAAGATGTTATATTTTCATCAGATGTTCCTCACTTTATGACTGTAACAAATGAAATATATAACATGCTGTTGCTGACATTTTAACATTCAGCTTTGTGTTTTCCTGATACAAACAGAGTTTAGTTTGCAGTAGGGATGTTAATAATGAACCGTTTAAATATTGAGAGGAGTGGCTTGTCACCTAAAGGAGAACAGCTGGTCCACCTTAAAGGCCAGCCAACCTTAAGTGTGCCTGAGCCGGAGTTGTTGCTAACATTGGGGCTAACCCCCTTCACTTTAATCAGCAGGTGACAAAGTGTATACACACTGCTACGTTCACAGCTATGACGTTACTGCGAACTTTCATCCTCATCGTCACACATGCTCTCTCTCTCTCTCTCTCTCAACCGGACACTTGCTAACATTAGTGGGCTTACAATACACTAGGGATGTCACGGTACCAGAAATCTAGTAGTCGATACCAATACCAGTGAATTTCCACAATTCTTGATACCAAATTCGATACCACGGCAAAAAAAACAAAAAAACAACAACAATAAATCCCATGTAATTCAACACGTATTCTTTCATTAAAAACATTTGAACATTACAAAAAACAGAGGCATGTAGCCTTTAAGTAATAAATAAAAAAAATTGACCCACTTTGTTAATTTTGTCGTATCAGCGGCATGTTATCAATCGAAAGTCAGACGACGGACACACACATACTGACCGTGAATGCATCTGGTCCGCCAGCTCAGGGTAGTAGCAGCAGGAGCAGACGTACCTATTTGGAAATATTTCACGTTTAATCCCAATGCTATAAGGGAACCATAACATTAATGAGGTAATAGCCGCGAGGCGGATGAAGCTGTCACAGCCGGTGTGCACGGAGCAGCGGCGCCAGGTAGACCCCCGCAGCGGAGCCCCACAGCAAAAGCGCTACTGGAGAGGCCGGACACACCGCCACCCGACAGTAAAGATCAGAGTGATCGCTCTGCACATACCTGACCGTCATCTTTTCTTGTAAAATATCCTGTGTAATCGGTGACATCACTACCAATGATCATTACAGGCATCTTACGGTACCTTCAGTACTGTAGAAAAAGAGGTTCTCGTGACATCCCTACAATACACTGGCAGAAACCGTGACAGAGTACACAGGCAGACACACAGCTGACAACCTTGCAGCTAAACTAATTGATGCTGTGGAGACTTACTGGGAAAGTGTCTGCATGTGTCCATGACAATGCACGCAATATCTCGGACTCTCCCGGACAGGTGAACTGGGGACTCAGTTGCCTATTTAGCGCATACACTGCAGCTGATGATAAACAATGGATTTAACATCTTTATGCATCGGATTATCGTTGCAGCTGGGTGGCTTGTTTGGCACTTCAACCACAGCACACCTGCATGCAGCACACTAATCTGGTCGGTTAACGCCTCGTTGGCGTAAAGTGGTGTCGGTTGCAACAGAGTAGTTTTACAAGTAAGAGTATGTGTACATGTGCACAATATCACACCTGATACTGGTATTGGTGCATCACTAGATTTCTTTAAACATTCAAACATCTATATCAGTATGAACCTCAGAAATCCAGTATCAGTTGGGCTATAATTGGTATATATGGGTGTGGAAACCATTTGTTTCTGATTTCTAGTAGCCTTACTCTTACATGTTATGTGCATATAATCACTCCTTTAAAATAAATGACAAATAACTATTGTATGTTAATAGATTATAGGGGTGAACCTTTTAGTGTTCATAATCCGATAATATCAAACAAGATTAGAACCCTTCATCACTACTTTGGTTTTAACCATCAATGCACAGTGAAATTGTAACAGTTATTAGCTTAATGACAGACACAAATGGAGGACTGGCAGCTTCACTATCAAGTTACTGGAAGTAACCACATGCTCTCATTGTATCCACACTGTTTGCTATTTTTGCGTTTGTTGCAACTACCCAGGCTGCTGAGATCATTTTGCTTTATTATCGCCATCGTTGTGCCTTCTCCTCATGACAGAGCCATTTCTCAACATGACACTCTCTTCTAACTAATTCATTTTCCTGAAACAGAATTTATCTCCCATTACTTCGCACATACAGAAACACAATTATATTTTCTTTCTTTGTTGCCAGAGAATGTGTCATCTTTTTTTTTTTTTTTTTTTTTTTCAATGGCGGGTTCCTGATGATCACCTCTGTATGTAAACTGTCTGAATTTATAAGTTGGCACAGACGGATGCATTCATTTTCTTGGTCACTTGTCTGATTCAATATTATGTGTTTATCTGAGAATGCTGCCTCTTCTTCTCACTAGTATTATAAAACTCTGGGGAAAAAATTACTGCGCAAATCTCACCTCGAATGATGCCTAAAAATAGATGTACAGATGTTTATCCCTCCCAGTCCTTCATATCTTCAGTCTGATGTTGATATGACACTTGTCTATCTGTCACTTAAAGGTATTTTGCCTTTTTTCCCCAAGGGACCATGCGTATATGATAGCTGCTCTGCCACTGATGGGGTACACAAAACTCACTTGAAGAGTAGGAACACACACATACATACATACACACATATACTTTCAAGCACATTGAAGCAAAACAAATTCACATGCAACACAAATGCCACGCAGGTATAGACTGATTTTTTGCATCAACAGCCCAAAGCCATTTTTTCCTCATCTCTCCCCTCCTTTCACCTCTCCCTCTTCTTTCCCCTCATCTCACTCCATCTTTCCCTCATCCTTCTTCCTGTCTTTCCCCTCATCTCCTGAACCTCCAGAGGGTTCCTCCTGAACCCTGATTCATTATTTCCTGTCAACATGTGTCTCCTGAGGCCTCCCATGCACTGGAGCCCCTTCTCTAACTTCACTTGAGCTGTTAAATGGGCACACATCCCCTCTTCCTAAACGGCTGAACGCGCGTATCCAACCTTTATTTGATTTCAGCGGGCATTTCTAACAACAGATATGTATCGAAATATTCAATATCAATTTAAGGTAGTAGAAGTTTTCTCCTATTTGTTAAATTGTTATACATCCATTTGCCATACTAAAGGCCCTCATAACAGCAGGAACTACTGTATATAACCAGGTTGCTACATAAATGGTGGCTTGTGAAATTTGAGCTCATTTAAAACTGCGTCATCGTCCACAAAAAGGTTTTGTTTGGAGTAGAAAAAGAATATTACAACCATAGTGTTGATGCCGGAGTTATGTAAATAAATGGCAAATCAAGAATAGGGCCAACAGTGCTTGTTAGGCTACATGGGAGTGCTGGTGCTGCTGTGAGAGTCATAGTTGTGTTGGTGAGCGGTAGGATTAAGTAAGTTATGTGAAGATAATATATAATTACATAAAAAAGGACATTGTTGTACGGTAATGTGTACAGTTAAATGGGAAGCAGCAACAACGACTATGGATATAAAGTTGCCCACAAATGTTACTTTTAAAGGGGACATATCATGAAAAACTAAATTTTCAGTGCTTGTGCTCATATATTATATCTGGAGTGCCTACCAACCCACAAACTGTGACATAAGACAACCCAGTCAGTTTTTTGTGGGCTGCTTGGATCAGAAAACTTATGATTCAACAAGCCATTCAGATTTGGCTCCCCTTCCTATGTCACATGCAGGATCATCAGAATATACCACCCCCCATCTGAGTAAAAGCAAAGGGGCACCATATTTTTCTCGCATGCCAATCAGAGCAGACTGGGCTTTTTCAAGAGGGGGTCTTAAAGACACAAGCACTAAAATGGAGCGTTTCAGACAGAGGGTGAATACAGGTATATCCAGACAGACAGTATGAGAAAAATTATGTGTTTTTTTGAACATTAAAACATGTAAACATGTTCTTGTAGAAACCTGAAATACAAGTATGAACCTGTAAATGAGCATGATATGTCTCCTTTAATATTCACAAAATTGAATAAAACCTGATTCACTTCTTTTTTGCTACATTTTTATACATTTCTGTAAAAAATGTGTAACATCTGGATGGAAACATACAGACGGGTCACAAATTAAAAGAAAAACCTGAATAAATGTTTAGAGAAACATAAAGAGATGCTTCCATACGGGGCATGAGGCGTCACTGAACGGTATGTGATGAGTATAGAAATGATATGATTCATAAGCTGTGGCCTTTTCAGTTACCAGATCTCAACCCAGTTGAACACCTATGGAGATTTTGGACCATCATGTTGGTCGGCGCTCTCCATCTCCATCATCAAAACACCAAACGAGGGAATATTTTTCGGAAGAATCCCTCCACTCGTAAAGTCTACTATACGCCCACGAGCACTGACGCCGTTCTGGAGGCTTGTGGTGGCCGAACACTTCAGTATGTTTTTATGTGTGACCCTGCTGTACTTTTATATACATATAGTATGTGTATGCACAGAAACACACACAAATAAGAACAAATGCCTTACTCTGCATCTTGTTTTTTTCGCCAGTGCTGCTAGCAGGATCCATTGATTGTGTCACGGCAGCATCAGTCCATCGTGTCTCTGCCTTTTAGCTGGTATTCGCATGTCTTCTCTGGAGAGTGGTATTTGGGGACACGAGGGAAAGAGAGAGAGAGAGAACAGATCAAATGTGATTTAATCCGGTGTTGGACAGGCAGCCAGTAAACTATACATGCTGAAGAGGATCAGGAGGTCAAAGAGGGGATGGTCACAACTGTATAAATACTGACACGGCAATCCAAGACATGATTGGTGTGTGAAGAATGGAAGATGTGACTGTGAGTGTAGTACTTTTTTAAAAACGTTGTTTTACAAGCTGACCCGTACTCATTTCTTTTAACAGCTTTTTTTGTATTCAGTACAGATATCTCCATTTTTATAATTTAAGAATATGTTGCTAACTTTTCTGCTAATCTGAGTGAACATTATCGTACCACAGAGGCCTTCTGTATGGACTGTCACCTGCCACTTTGCAGTAAGGTGTTGATGATGTGGTTTCTGTGAGTTATGGGCAGTTGCAATGCAATCTGGCTGCAGGGTGTTGGGGTCAGACACCTTAATGATCTGACCTGAGACCTTGGACTGTCATGTTGGCAATGGAGGGAAGAAAACAGCAGCAGTGCCAGTTTGAAGTAGGTCAGAGCAGTCGGACAGGTCATCATCACAGTAGATAAATGTACTGCATTGTCTGCTTATCTTGGAATTGATACGGTTCTATGACTGCATATAGGGGATTAATGTAATTACTTTGGATGTGACATTTCTGTCAATCAATTCTATAATTATACTATGAGATTTAATCTGCGTGTATTCAGTCATTTATTCATTAAATCAGCGTTCAGTATGATAATTTTCCTCAGGGTTGACTGAAATGTAAAACATCTGGAAAGGGGGCATGGCAATAATATATTAGGGCTATGATTGGGGTTTTAGTTATCAGACATTTCCACTGGGGAAAAAAAACTAACTAATAAAAAGGAAACGTGTCACAAAGGTAACAGTGTTGCATATTTTGGCAGGAAAAGTACTAACTTTAACAGTGGATAAGCAGCGAGCTAGCGATTTTTCTCAAAGAGCTGACAGCATTTCTTTGCCAACCACAAACTTTGAAAACCCCAGTCAATATAACTTATCCGGTTTCTCAGTTTATGGAAAATTAAATACTTTTAAACCTGCAGCAGGCCGAACATTTTTGGCATCATTAGGCAAAAAATCCATAATAACCTTTCAGTATATTGTAATTCAAGTGTTCAGAGAGATAATTAGACTTCTGCACCTCCTCATGGCTGTTTTCAGGCTTTAAAAAATCTGGCCTGTGACGGGAAACTTTGGCCAATCACAGCTCATTTCATTGAGAGAGCATTCCTATTGGCTGTTCATTCAACGGAGGCAGCTGTCAATCACTCGCGAACTCCGATCAAACAGTCAAACTAGGCAGCGCTGATGAAATATGAATCAATATTCTGTTACTGTAATGCCGATTTCTTGCAAAAAAAAATTCAGAAACATCTTGTAGTGTACTTTTTAACTGTAAAATCAGAAAGTTTGCTCCTGCTGGTGGGCGGTGCTTGGTATTTCCTCAACTGTTCTCAACATGGCTGCCGGGTCACAAACTTTCTAATTTTACAGCTAAACAGTACACTACAAGATGTTTCTGAAAACATTTGAGGAGAGAAATAAGCATTACGGTAACAGAATATTGATTTATATTTGATCAGCGCTGCCTAGTTTGACCGTTTGATCAGAGTTTGTGAGTGATTGTCAGCTGCTCAGAGACTGCAAGGCTCCAGCTCGGCTCTGATTGGTTGTTTTCTTCCGGTCTGTGAAATCTTGTAGATGCCATTAGGAGCACCGAAGGACACAGAGGCAAATTATTTTTTTCAGATTACCGGTC
The DNA here is from genome assembly GCA_916701655.1 of Sebastiscus albofasciatus. Classification (NCBI taxonomy): domain Eukaryota; kingdom Metazoa; phylum Chordata; class Actinopteri; order Perciformes; family Sebastidae; genus Sebastiscus; species Sebastiscus albofasciatus. The sequence goes on from CAKAOI010039899.1 coordinate 28,784, forward strand.
TCATGCACTACTGTCAGGATATAATCCAATCTGCCTACTCCTGCTTTACTTTGTTTATGGTGTGGCTGATACGGTTCCAACTTGTCCTCACAAGTAGCTACTGTTCAACATTTCATATCTTTTTATCCTTTGACGTCTGGCATCCAAACTCTTTTCCTCCCTCCCCGCCTCCCACTGTGTCCTAGCAGTCCTGTGGCTGTGAAGGTCAGCCTGTCTCTCCGAACATATGACCCTGACTAACTGCACTGCATTTGGGGTAATAACCCAAAAGAACTGCAGGTGTGTTCATGTATGTATGCACATATCAAACACTTACATTCATGTATTTGTGGATGCTGATGCATGCGTGTAACATATGTCTTACACAAAAGTGGGTACTGAATTAACAGTCAGAGCAAATCACAATAGGCAAATCTTACACCTGAGAAGGTGGCAGACAGAATAAAAACTTCATCCTGGCCAATACTGGATTTTTTTGAGCGTGAAACCAATGTTGATATTTAAGGGTTAAAAAATCCAATATAATAACATGTTGATTTTGTTTTTTAACATAAACACACAGCATAGAAAAATTTAATTGATGAGAATCCCTTACATTTATTTATTAAATAATGTGACCAACATATTTCAACTATCTTTTAAGTCAGATACTGGAGATAGAGCATATCTGGGCATGCATGGACAATTATTTGGTACTTATTTTTACCTATTGTGTTTTTTATATAAGCCATTATAGGTTTCTACCACTCCCTCACACCCATTTTTCATTCCTTTTATGTGAATTGTATTTTACTGTCTTTTATATGTGTGAAACAAATAAACAACATAAACAACAACTCTGGTATCCTTTTTACAGTTGAAAAATAAACTTGTCAGTGCTCCCTTGTAGACAAAATATGTAATGGTGGACACACTTTTAAAATTACTGCCAACATATCTTTGCCCTTTCTGTGCTACAATTTCTTGGTATTTATTGGCCGACATATTTGCCATTACCAATATATGTGTGTTTAAAACCAGCAATTCCAAAACAAATTATTTTGTTCACTAATGTTCAACAAATATTCTACACTTGTGGTAGCACAGTGTAAGGCATTTGACTACTTGTAAAGTAACTGCTGTGTGAGATGCAGAGATGGTGTAAATAGTCCAGTTTTAACAGCCTCTCTTTAGAGGAAATTGCTGTCCTTAGAGGTGCAGAATTGCCACAAGTGAATGAATGGCGTTTTAAATTAAATTAGCCTGGGAGAAGATGAAACATTTGGTTGCCATGCTGCTCTGGTCCCAGGAGACCAAACCCCCAATGAAACAAATAGTTTAGTGATATCAAGTGAAGAGACAAACAGAGCCAACAGCAGTCTGCAGGGACAGACTGAGTAGGATGGAGACGGACCAGCCACATCTATATCTAAAGAGGTCGTACATATAGTACAAATACATCAACAGCTCTATGTTGAACTGTATGTCACATGACAATCTCTCAATCTACAGCTACATGCTTGAATAATTAGAATTAAAAGAGAAAAAAGTGTTGGCAATTTGCAATTGCAAGTTTGGATTCATTCTCATGGGCATTTCTCTTTAAAGCTACACAAATACAGCACAGATACAATAGCTTCTACCTGAGTAGGCAGGCTGTGTAAGCACAGATCTGAGTGATAAAAATTGCATTGCACTGCTGGAACATGACTGACACACACCCTGCTGTGCCTTTCCTTCCACTTCACCGCAGTCACATTCACGGAAAGAAACCAAAATATCAATCTGCTAAGGGGAGAAAAAATAGGACTGTAAAGCTCCAAAGTGCAATATGAGAAAGAAAACTTGGTCCACAACGCAACCGGTGTTAATAAATTCATACACCTTGTTAGCAGCTTTTAAGGTGATGAATGTATTTTGACGAGAAAAAATGAATTCCCTACAGGAATAACTCAAAGCACACACCTGATACAAGACTGGTTTATCACCCCTGTAGCAAACATGTAAAGTATACTGGCAAAAAATGATTTAATACAAATTATATTAATGTTAGAAAAGATGATCAGTCTTGCAGATTGTGTAGACGTGAAGGTACAACGAGTAGGTAAATATAGATCTTCAATTATCAGTGATTGATTAATGAAGCATTCCAGATATTGTTTTTCTTTCAATTTGAGACACCTGGTCTTTTTCAGTGGTCTAACATGAAGGACTCATACAGAAGTGATTACATTTTTCTTTATCTTCCACGATGTGACCAATCATGTTTCTATTACAATCTGCATTATGCTTTCATATATTTCTGGTGGTGAACAACAAAGGTTCTTAAGAGAAAACGCTTCACTAGGTTATAGAGATCTCACAGTACTGATTATCACTTATTTCCATTTGTGTATACAATGAAACATAACATTAGGTAGTGTTTAAAGGGTAACTTTGGTATTTTTCAAACTGGATCCTGTTTTAAAATGAATTAATTCATTCAATGAATGAATTAATCATTCATTATAATAAATTGTGAAAGTGCAATGACTTAGAACTTGATGGCCATTCCCATGTTCTATTATGTCTCATAAGTTGTTGCAGCAATTTTGGGTTGATACCATTGGTTACACAGATATGGTGCTAAATTTAACAATTTTTTACCACTCGAGAATTGAATGATTGAATAAACTGAATAAAAATAATCAATAATCCCTCAAAAATACCACATTAAGACACCAAGACTTTGAGGGACACCATAGAAAAAGCCATTCTATGATTTGGTATCAAAAACTTTTTGGAGACATTTGGAGATTTCTGCAAGAATTGCATTTTTCAGCAATTGAATCGCAAGCACTTCTATTCTGGAAACTGCTCAGAAACCCTCTTATTGTCAATCATCCTCTGAATGCTCTAGGTCTCTAGTTTGTGGTTGTAAAGTTTCATGAGGCTGTGATTATCCTAGAGGTCATAACAGGTAAGTTTGACATCAAGTTTGAAAAATTGGTCTTACTACAACGAAATGGTCACACATGAATATAATTGGGCTCATTGGATCCACAAGATTTACAGTGATACAGTGATATAATTTATGTAATCCCAAGTTCCCCAGTATGCAGCAACCATTTTAAGAATAGGTGAAAAATAACACATCTATACTGCATGCAAAAAAATGTTTTTTTTGCCCCAAACTGCATGTGATCATAAAGTGGGCATGTCTGTAAAGGGGAGACTCGTGGGTACCCATAGAACCCATTTTCATTCACATATCTTGAGGTCAAAGGTCAAGGGACCCCATCCAAATATGGCCATGCAAGTTTTTCCTCACCAAAATTTTGCCTCCTTCCCGACGAGCTAGCATGACATGGTTGGCACTGATGGATTCCAAAGGCTTCATATGATGCCAGTATCTTCACTCTAGCTTTGAAACTGAGCATGCAGACTCTGAAAGACAGAATAGCTGGCGGATTTGATGCCAGAGGAAGGCCATGTTGTCAGTCACCTAAATAAAAAATTTGATTATCCTCTGGCTCACACTGAAATTGTCAGACTGGTTTCAAATTTCACCAGTTGAAGTTGCACTTTGTGTAACCTTCACATTTAGTCATCATGCTAATTTTAGTATGTTCTGTTGGACTACAGCGGAGGCTCACAAGACTTCCGTCCTTAGTTTTAGAGATATCCTGTTTGCCAAAGTCACCAGGAGTTATCCTCTTTGGACCATGAGTGTCTGTACCAAATTTGGTTGCATGAAATACCAACCAACCATTGTCAAATAATTCACTCATCACCTGAGTGTGAGATGAACAGGCCGATTGGCTGTATGGGATTGCAATCCAAAAAGCCCCACCAGTGTAGCTAAAAATTGAAATACATAAATCTAATTAAATATATAATAGCCACTGGTGTCCAATATTCACCCAGGGGAATCACCATAACCCTTGTTAATATGTGCTCCCCGAGTCCCAATATACATTTGTAGAATCTGAACTACAAGTAGCCACAAAACAGCGTCCCTCAGGTTTGATTTGACAGTCCATCTCTCAGAATCTGTCTGTAGAGGCCCCGTATATTCTCTAGAGGGTATTTGTTGATCACTGGCACCATTCTGTCATTCAACAATACAAGTGATTTACCTGAAGACAAAGACTTGAAACAATACAGTCAATGCCCATCAATCTTTCCCTCCGTCACTGTTCTGTTTCTGTGAAGAGCTGAACAGATATCCAAAGTTTAAAAAAGTAAAACAGATAGAGTTCATGAATTTGACTATTTAAAAAGAATAGAGGCTTTATAAAAAGTCTAGAAAGTAAACACAAAACCGCTTAAAAAACAAAAAAAAACCTGGACTAATGGTCAATGTCTCACCAATACCATTGCTAATTGCAATTGTAAAAGATATATGGGGTATTTTGCAACTGGACCAGTAATGTTTACGGATTAGCAGCTGTTCCAACTTTTCCACTGGTTTCAATGACTGTGTGTTTTGCAGAGAGGCATCATGGCAGTTTTCCTGAACTTTTCTCAAGAGGGCAAAAACGGCTTACGCTCTATTGATTTCTCTTTTTTTTATTCCCCTTCCCATTCTGCAGACTCTTCACTTTTTTTCTGCCTATCTGTAAGTCCCGCATTTCCTGCCAATAGATAACAGTTATCTGCACAATTATTTGTAGCGAAGTGATGATCAATACAGCTAATATAAAACGGTTAAAGAACAAGCAGCCTGATACCCCAAAACACATTAGCATAAGTGGGTTTGAACGCAGAAGCCACCAGGATGACTATCAAATGAGATGGGGGTGGGAGACATGGAAATGTATTCTGAGTGTGTGGCTGATGGCATTACCACCTCCACTGCCACCTGTCAACACACGCTGCGTGCGCACACACACACACACACACACTAACATAAACACAATCATAGGACACAAAGAGAGAGAGAGAGAGAGAGAGAGAGAATTTGAGAGAAAAAGCATGTAGCCAACGCACAGACATAGACACACATTAGTCAAACCACAGTGCCTCACTACCAGTTACTTTACACACAGAGCCACCAGTGTGTGTCTGGCCCATCTGCTGAGAGAGGACAGCAAAATGAGACCACGCAAAAGAGAGAGGAGAGGAGAGGAGATCAAAAGAGTGACAGTAATGTGTTACGCTGGTAACTGTCACTGTTGAGAGAGCATAAAGCATTCTAATTGAATATAACAGAAAACTGATAAACAGCCTTTTGTGTTTATGTCTCACAGGTACACGCTTGTGCTCGCAGAACATTATGGTAGTGCAGAACCATATGAAATAGGCCTATATTGCATAAGCACATTCTACATGTATACACAAATATACTGTTTAAGCACATGCTACATGTAAAGTATACATTTGAGCAGACCCAACTGCAGAGAGAGGCATGCACAGCAAACTCATCCACACACAAACAAAAAAACATAACTGATGTGAAAACAACAACAGCACCAGACATCCAGCTTGCATGACAGAGGCATCAGTCGTCCATAAAAACTTGAATTTCCGACTGAGAGGAGAATTTCAAAACATCATACAACAACTACAAGATGGAAGCATTGCTTACAAATAGAAACTAGAACTACTGCCTCTCGGTTATATGCCTCCACCAACCAGTCAAGTTGCAGTTTACACCCAGGTCTGTCCAAAAACAATTTACATTTCTGTAAAATTGTCATGATTAGGATATGAATTTTTGAGTTATGGTCAAAAACATGTTTTGTGAGGCCACAGTGACCTTGACCTTTGACAACCAAAATCAAATCAGGTTATCCTTGAATCCAAGTGGACGTTTACGCCAAATTTGAAGAAATTTCCTTCAGGCGTTACTGAGATATCGCGTTCACAAGAATGGACCGAACGTACTTACGTGTAGACGAATGGACAGACAACCCGAAAACATAATTCTTTCGGCCAGAGCTGTCGCCGGCGCAGAGGCTTAAAAAAAAGACTTAGGAGTTAAAACGACGGCAATTATTTTAATAATCGAATAAGTATTTGGACTGTTAGCTGGAGGAAGCGAGACATGTGAGGACGTCACCTCGGACTCAGCGAAACTGGGGTTTTTCACTGTTTTTTGACATTTCATAGACTAAAAGAATAATTGTTTAATTGAAAAGAATATTTGTTGATTAATTGATAATGAAGATAATCGTGCTATAATACATGGCTCCTGACTGCGACCATTTTTTGAGACAGTGCTCCTAAATTTTATAACTAGGATCTCCAATGCAACTTGCAAATATGACACCCATTTATTTTTCAAAACATCATCATATATCATGTGAAGCACCAGGAGAGAGCGAGAATTAGTGTGTGTGTGTGTGTGTGTGTGTGTGTGTGTGTGTGTGTGTGTGTGTGTGTGCGTGTCCTGTCCACACCAACATCGGGGCGCGGGTTTGCGGTGGCGCTGATGGCATTCCTTGCTTAAAAAATAAAAATTAGGATTTATCAGCGGTGCACAGATTGATTTTGCGAGTGCAACTGAAAGTGGACACTAGAGCTGTCACAAGCAATCCCAAAACAGTTATTGTCATCAGTTTGGATAGGTGTAAGTAGCGTATTGAGCGACGTACGCACTTTTATGGAACACACTAATTTCTGGTGAAACAATATCACAATTGATAACATGACAGACATCCTTTTATTCGTAATGGTGGATATAGCTCCTGTAACGGGTTTTATGCCAGTATGGATTTGGACAGCCCCAGTCCGCAGTCCGCAGTCCGAGTGCTCAGCACGGCAGAGAGGAGAGACGGATAGGCCTATACAGATGTGCAGAGACAGCGCACAGGGAGCAAAATGCCTGAATATGAATTAATTAAATATCAATTCTGAATTTGTACCTAGGAGTAGACAAGACTTGATTTATTATTTGGTGTCTATGTTTTAAAAAAAGCGCTAATTAGCTTAAAATTTGTACTGAATATTTTGAGTAGGGAGCGCCAGTGCTCCGAGTGGATAAAGTTAGTCTGGAGCCCCTGTAATACTTTACCACCAATAAAGTAATGTTTTCTTGAAAACTAAATCATGAGCGTATGATGAACTGGGATGGAATGGGCATTTTATGTATAATTGTACAGCACTTTGGTCAACTTTTGTTGTTTTTAAATGTGCTTTATGAATAAATTTGGATTGGATTTTGCTGTATGGTCTGTTATTTTTACAGAAAATGCTCTTTTTTTCTTCAGTGTATGTGTAGTCCCTCAAAAAGGAGTACCAGGTACATGGGAAAGGTTCGTACTGAGAGTGTGAGAGGGAGTGAGGGTGTGCTGACAGGGTGAAGGGGGGGAGACAGAAATAGAGTTGTTTGTGAGTTTATTTTGAGCTCCATTACCCCTATTACAGATGAGTATCTGCTCTCCACCCTCTTCTAAATGCTGAGGATGCAGGTGGCCCAGTGAGGAAAGCACCTATTAATCTCTCCCTGGCCATCTACCTATCTGTCTGCCCATTTATTCATCAGCTCATCTGATGACAATCCAGCCTGTCCATTCCACTATTCTTCTGCCTCTCCTCCATCTTTCAGATAATCAGTCCATCAACACATCCATCTGTGCACCCGTCCAGCAATTCATCTACCCATCCATTTATCTCCCCATCATTCATCCATTTGTCTATCATCTATCCGTCCATCCATCCATCCTAACACACACGCTTGCTTCCATCAGTTTCCAGCGGCTCCATCAAGACTGCACCTCAGTTGTTTAAAGAGCGTCACAACCGGCCATATGTTAGATTTCCAAACAGACAAACAGAGGAGCTTTTCGATCAATAGACGGTGCGAGCTGTAATCATTCCTGTGACTCGCAAATGCAAAATACAGCAACAAGGGAAAACAATTAAAAACACTGATAGAAAACAATGTACAGTGTTCAAAGGGGTTGATTACCAAGAGAGTCTCGTCTTTGAAATCAATTACCAGTTTACAGATATATCCTGTAATTGAAATGGATTAGTGTTCAAGGATTATTCTCCTGTGCCATGTACAGAAAGGCAGTGATTGTGTAAAACTGGAATAGGAATAGTTTGACATTTTGGGGAATATGTTTATTTTCTTAGTCGGATGAGAAGAGTGATACCAATCTCATATCTGTAGGCTAAATATGAAGTTACCAGGAGCAGCTGGTGGTTAGCTTAGCTTAGCCGTGCTTAGCTGAGCTTTTTTGTTTTGTTTTGTTTTTAAAAAAAGATGGTGTTCCCCCCTGAGGTGATGTACAGTGTGGCCGTCTGTGTGGGTTTACCACACTGCCAGCTGCTGTTATGATCAACTGAATCACTGTAATTAGTCTAATCCCTTTTAATGTGTACTTCTTGTAATTTTTGGTGTATCAACCTGGGTGCCCGACACCATAAAGTAGATCTTGAAGTGACACAGCTCCAGTATCAACTTGGGAAATCTCCCTGAGTTTTAGGTGGATTCAAGGAAGTAAAGGTAAGAGGATTGCCACTGCTGGATAATTTTGCAAATAATCTTTTTTTATTTTCCAATTTGGTGTACAAGATTTTGGTGGATAATATTTTCTTCAGATGATGAATTTAGAAGAACGCACCAAAGGAATTCAGACACGGTGTGCAAACTCCTTCAGTCTGATCTCACCATCAGACGCCTCTTGTAATAATGTCCCCAATGTAATGATGTCCCACTCCTCACCTTCTGACTTACACAGTAGGCCCCTCCTTTTGTGTGTATCCATTTCTTGTTCTCCTCTTACCTGTTTGGTTTTTAGTAGGGCTGTCAAAGTTAACGCTAAGATAACGCGTTTACGAAAATTCATTTTAACTACACTAATTTATTTAATGCATTAACGCAATCGATCTTTCGGAGGTTGTAGCAGGCTGTTTTACAGCTCGAGTGAAGATACTGGCATCATATGAAAATAGAAAAACTAAGGAATCCATGATTTAAGCATATTTTTATGCTAAATGCAGTACCTGAGAGGGTTTCTGGACAATATTTGTAATTGTTTTGTGTGGTTATTGATTTCCAATAATAAATATATACATTTGTATAAAACAAGCATATTTACCAACTCCCATATTGATAAAAGTATTAAATACTTGACAAATCACCCTTTAAGGTACATTTTGAACAGGTAAAAATGTGCAAATAATTTGCAATTAATCGCGATTCATTATTTTAATCGATTGACAGCCCTAGTTTTACGTTTCATAATGTTCACTAAAAAGTTGAAAAAGGCAGCTTTGGTTTAAAGAAAACTAAAATGTGGGTCTTCAGAAAAAGGGGTAATGATAATAGATACTGAAATTACTTTTACTTGTTTCATAATCCAATGCACAGCGACTCTGTAGATTACCCTCAGGGGCATAAGAACTGAATATATGTAATTTGCAAGGTTTGCTATTTCAGCCAATCAACGAATTATTGAATTCCTATTGATTCGTCCTCAGTTCTCTGAATGGAAAATCTGCAATTGTCTGCAAAGGTGAACCCCACTGGTAATATCAGGAAGGGAGGAGAAACAAATGCAGAGGGAAGAGCTTAGCTGCACATGTCATTCTCTGACACCCCTCCAGGCCAACCATTAGCAAGCAAGAGCCAATCACCATTTCATCAACGTTCACTGCACGGCCTCTCCCCCTCTCTCTTTTATTCATGTCTTCTTTCTTTTTACTTTTGTTTTTCCTCCTCCATTTCTCATTTTCATTCTAATTTCATCACTCCTCTCCCTCTCTGAGCTCTTCTCTTCTTCCCTTGGTGGACTGTGGTGGTGGATACATCCATTCATCCGCCTCTGTATGCGCTGATGAATGTTGATTTGAGTGACTAATACAACCCCATTGTATAAGATTGTGTGTGTATGTGTGACTACCAAAGGTGTGTGTGTGTCTGCGAGTGTGTGTTGGTGTTTGTTTGTTTGCATGTATGTGCAGCCACCTCTGGGCGGCCTGATGCACCGTGATGGCAGCGGAGGAGAGGGTGGCTTCCAGCAGCGCCACTGTTATGGGATAATGGAGGATGTATCACTCGTTTCTCTCATTACAGGTCTCTGTGTTTCTCTCTCGCACACCTCTTACCGGTCTCTTTCCTCTCACACAAACACACACACACACACACACACACATATATACACCTGTATCCTTTCCCTTCTCTCCCTCTCTGAGAGGCTTCACTCGCCACCTTATCGGCTTAAACCAGCTCTGACAGTGCTGGCCCCCACTCACACACACCTTGTCTCGGGGGCACACCACATTATGAAACAATTACTCCCTTAATTGACAGTTAATTAATCTAAAGTCAATTTGACCTTGCCAGTGTAACCTTGAGATTGAGAGCCGTGGTAGTCGTGACACTGAGGCGAAGAACTGGGTTGATGGTGGGATGGAGGGAAATGATAGACTAATGTCGACTTATCTCTACACTGGCGGAGAAATCACTTGCAGCATCTTCTTGTCGGAGTGGAGATAGCGTGGGACACGTTTCTGTGTGTGTGTGTGTGTGTTGTGGCTTGCTTGTGTGCAACATTAAACCTTATCAGACAATTGCCAGCTTATTCTGCTGAGTTGATCATTTAGGTGTTAATTACAACTCTCATTTGAAAACTCTGCAAAGACTCGGTGTTGATTCTCTCAGGCAACCATGTTGGCTACAGTCTCTGTATGTGTGTGTGTGTATGTGTGTGTTGCAATTACCAGTTAGACTACTTTTTTTTTCCTCAGTTTGTCCTTATCTTCTCTTGTGTCTATGGTTGTGCATTAAATCCTACCTACATCAAACACAGAGGCAGGTGGCGTTTAGTGATGAATGTACCCAAGGGATTAAGAAGATGGTGAGAGATGCAGTTCACACACATACACACAGTAACCTGTTTATCAGGTGCTCCTGTAGTGCAATCCAATCAAGCAGCCACGTTTGTGAAGCTTTAAATATTATTTTTTCGTTGTTCACACTGTGTCAGAGAGGTGTTGGTTAAACTGCATTATTATCGGTTATTTTTAATGCTGTAATTGGTGGTGTTGCCTTGCAGTGCATAATATTTTAAAAGGTGTTTCCAAAGTTCTCTCTAGCCTTATTTACATACATGAGAGGGATGGATATTAAAAACTTTTTCTAAATATAATGCTATCCAACACCACCACTAACTACAAGAAAAATTACCATAGAGGTGAATCAATATCAGCAGTGTCAGCAATTACTGAACATTATAAACTTCAAAAAGATTGGATTTTTTTGCACAACTATTGGACTCCATTTTACAAATGTACCAAAAAAACAACTGGTAACTCAGTGGATATCACTTAATTGTACCCTCTGCATTTACATTTTGTTAAATGCAAATGGAGGTTTTGCAAAGAAGCATGTTTATATTCCTGAATAGGGGTGGGAATCACATAGTAACATGGGATACTGTTACGATACCTTAACCAAGATAACGATCAGGGGTTGACTGGCCATCGGGATGTTTCCCTAACGGCTGATCCATTTCAGGCCGAAACAGCTGGTGGTCATTTTATTTTTTTTAGCTTTCAGACTGGGCCAATCTAATACTTTCAACATTGAGAGGGGATTCCAATTTGGACTGATTCTCGCTCTTATTGAAATCTGATTGGCTCAGTCATTTTCATAGTGAACATGACAAACTGTGAGCCTAGCTGGTCTTGTTTTGATTCAGTGCAGTGGTGAAGTGCTTCTACAAAAAGCGGAGGCAGGTGTCACCAAGACATCCCAAAGTGTCTTCTCTCAGTCCTGGGCTGAATTTCAGTCCCTGTACATCCCTGATAATGATAAAAAATCCCGATACAGCGATTCTGGGATACTTGAAACACTGCAAAACAATCATTTATCAGAGTTGGATCGATTTGCGGTTTTACCGGACCGTTCCAGTGTACAAGCTTACACCGGTTTGATTTTATACCAACCGGCTGAGCTGGCATTTGTCATAACACGTTCTTAAGATACTGTCATGTCTGTTTATAAACTGACTAACGGAACCACTAGTGTCTGACATGCTGTGCACATCTGTCGAGCTGAGGCTGGTGACTTCGACATAACAATCAAATTTCAGTAGAGGGGGGGGAAGAGGCACACATTGTGTTTGGTTACTAGAAAGTTCATGGCTTTTTTTTGGAGGGACGAGACAAGACGGGATTCCGTCAGCCAGTGTATTGCAAGCCAAGCAGCCCGTAACTTTAGCTGGTGTGCGGTCGAGAGGCGGAGAGAGAGAGAGAGAGGGAGCGAGCATGTGGCTGACGGTGAGTTTGAAGTTAGCAATAACGTTATAGCTGTGAACGTAGCAGTGCAGTGTGTGCACATTTCAGGCTGTCGGTGAATAAATGCTACAGCTCGTCAAGGCTCAAGCCAAGTTCCCGTGTCTTTCTCGCCACCTGCTGATTAATGTGAAGGGATTTGGGCCCAAAGCTAGCGACAACTTCGGCCAAGGCTCACTTAAGGTGGGCTGTTAAGGTGGACCAGCTATTCTCATTTTAGTGACAAGCCGCTCCTCCTATTTTTGGTGCTGAGTCAAGTGTGCCCTCTAGTGGTAAAATTCAGTATACTGGTCCAGTGTTGTGGCTTAATATCAAACCGGTTTGAACATTTTTGAAAACACCAGCACCGACCCTGTCATCTGATACATCACGATATCTGTGTAACTGAAGAAGAAAAAAAATACAATACTAAAATGTCAAAAAGCAGGAATTATGTATTTATTCACTGCTACATTGTGGTTTCAGTTTCACAGAATTTGATAACTGAGATGAATCAATGTACAACAAAGTGCACAGAGTTTTACCTTAGTGCCTCTTTAATACACAAACACACACACACTGACTGCAACTTGTCCATGTCCACGTGTGCCATCGTTCTAATGTAAAATAGCCCTTAACTGGCAAAAGGCCGAACTCCCAGAAAGTAGATCAGTTCTGAGGTTAAAATGTTTAAAGGAAGGGTACAACTATGCGTATACAACTGTATAAAAAAATCTAAATTGAAAACTCCTTCATAAGGTTTTCTAAGTGAAAACTACAATGTGCCTGGCTGCTTCTGAAATCTGCTTTGTTACAAAATGGTGTGGTGTGAGACCCGAGGACAAACCAAATGTTTTTATACACACAAATTCATTTTGATCAAGTAATAAAAGGCAATGCCAGAGGTCTGTTTGTGTCAGACATTGAATAGAGGAAGTGGTGAGCGGTTGCTATGGTTACCATGCAACGTCAAAAATCATCCTGAATAGCGGTAGATCTGGTGTTGTTGCAATGTTGATATAATGGTTTGAGAGCACTGCGAGTGACTCTCACCGTCCGTTTAAAGAGCCAAAAGACCTGTGGTCTGTTTACACACGCTAGTTAACACTCAGAGACCCACGTTCCCAACCGACTTTACTGTGGTTCAGACGCTGTAGCAGGTTCGGTTTTAGAGCTACAGTGAAGGTGCGGAAATCATATGAAACTAGAAAAACCTAAGGAATCCATTGATATGCTCCAAAGTTAGGTTACATTTTGGGGAGGAAGAACTGACATGGCCATTTTCAAAGGGGTCCTTTGACCTCTGACCTCAAGATACTGTATGTGAATGAAAATGGGTTCTATGGGTACCCACGAGTCTCCCCTTTACAGACATGCCCACTTTATGATAATCACATGCAGTTTGGGGAGAAAAAAAACATAGTTTTTAATGCAGTATAAAAAATGGTGTTTGAATATTTCTCCATACTGGGTTCCCTAAACAGTCTTGTAATTACATGATGTCAGTCCCCATAGTAGCCATTTCATTGTAGTGAGACCATTTTTTTAAATTTGACCTCGCTGTATAAAATGACCTGTGATGACCTCTAGGATAATCACAGCCTCATGAAACTTTACAACCACAACCTAGAGACCTGGGGCATTCAGAGGATGTTTGGCTTTCCTAGGTATATTGACAATAAGGGGGTTTATGAGCAGTTTACACAACAGAAGTGCTCACCATCTAATCGCTGAAAATTGCAATTCTTGCAGATATCTCAAAATGTCTAATTTATTTGATACCAAATCAAGCATGGCTTTTTCGATGGTGTTTCTCAAGGTCTTGGTGTCTTAATGTGGTATTTTGGAGGGATTATTGATCATTTTGATCAATTACCTCCGTGCTAAAGACGCTAATGTAGCTAACTAGTTTCCGTTCAGCTGTCCGAATACGGCTGTTTAGAGCACCTCCATGTTTTAATAAAAAGATGAATATTTGGCACCAGTGTATCGATACCGTATTGCAAGAGGAAGTAATATAATATATTCCTCTATCGATATTTAGTCCCACTCCTATTCCTGAATGCAAGCTATGAAAAAAGTATAATTTTGGTATCAAGTATTGTATTGGCACTAGTATTGAAAAATGTGAAAAACAATACCCAGCCATTGTTAAATAACATAGGGATGGGTAATGTGACGATTTGTCTACTGGCAGACATTTTACTATTCTTTTAATATCTGTGGTTGTTTAACAACATTGGGCTGTGCAAACTAATAAGATGGATTGCTTTATGAAAAGACTGGATTTCAGCTTGTGATTCAGCTTGTGTGTATCCTCATCAAAATATTAGCACAATACTGCATTTGTATTAAAAATGCACTCAGCATATAATGTCAAGCAGTTCCAGAATGACAATGACAAGGGCAATTGTTTATCCAGCTTCAACTTTACATCGTCATAACTGTCAAATTTAAAGTTCAACTTCTTGCCATTCAACCAAACAGCAGTCGACACTCATCAAAACAATATCAGGGGCCAACCTCAACACAAAGACCCCCGTTAACGTTCAGACCCTTTTCTTCACAAATGCCTACACATTTTCTGTATCAAAATCTATGGCGTGCTGGATAAATTTGTCTCCACTTTGTGTTTCTTTGACAAGACAGAGCTCCGGCTTCATGGCCGACTGAATTTGTGTGATTAAAGACGACAAGCAAAACCATCTGCTTGTCACATCCATCTGTCATCACCCAGCGTTCGCCATCAGCCGCACATCACTCAAAAACAACAGCAAGTCATGGAAAGAGAGAGAGAAAGAGAGAGGTGGGGGGCGGGGGGGCTATACGCTACAACGCCTGAGAGAGAGAGAGAGAGAGAGAGAGAGAGAGGGAGAGGGATGAGGGGAGAGGAGGGGGAGCTGAAGAGACCGGGAGGTGCCAGAATGAGAGTCGGAGGGTGTGAGTGAAAGTAAATGAGGGAGCGAGGGTGAAGAGATAGAGCGCAGGGGTGATGGAGAGAGGGGTGAACACAGCAAGAAGAGGGAAGAGACAGATGGAGATTTTCTGCTGCTCATCTCTGTGCCAACCTGTTGATGTTGCCCTGTTGTGCCCACAGATTGTCTTATAGTAACAGAGAGTGTCCCACCAGCCAACGATCGAATCTCACCAGGGTTTTATTCTCTCCGCTTCCCTTCACTACGGTGTTTTTTTACAAAGAAATACCATAAGCAAGTAGACTGCTCACACTCCTTTTAGAACCATAACAAAAAAGACTGACCTGTTTGCAAACCCAAATCCCACACATACATACATAGCCTTAGAGACTTTTCTAACATATCTTAAATAGTTAATACTTTTTTTTTTAGCTTGTTGGCAAGTAAAGGATGATAATGATCTCGAGATAACTCCTGTTATGACTTGAAGCTATATAAAAATAAACTGAATTGAATTGAATTAATGTTGGCGAGGCTAAGCAAAGTAATCACATTTCTGCTCCAAAAAAAGTAAGGAACGTTACAAAATGATGCAACGTTGAAGCACCCTAGTTCAGGCAAAGAATAAGGTCAATACTGAGCAATTATATGATGTCACCAGTCTCTACTTACTAATAAATGATGAAAGGTGTAAGTTGTTCCACCCGAAGTTCAACAACAGGAAAAGTTTAGAGACATGTGTAAATCAAGCACAGCGTGTCCATGAGTGTGAGTGTATCACAGGTGTGTAGGATCTTTGAAGGACATAGATAAAGGATGACTACTAGTGATAATCTATATTTTTCTTACTGATAAAAAATACCATGAAAAGACCGAAATCAATGATAAATTCTGGCACTGTAGTTTATGTTGAGTCAATCCCACACACATGATTGAAAATAGTCTAATTAGTAACATTTGCTGAAAACTACAGTGGCCAGGTAACTACGTATCCCTTTTTAAATAAATTAACCTGTACATCTGTGACCCCTTTTTAAAAGACATTACATTTTGAATAGGAATGAATGGGCTTGGAACACATTGTTGATTTTGGTGTTTTCCTGGGTTTGGTTGTCAAAAAGACAAAATATAGCCATAATGCACTTGACTGGAAGATCAGTGATATGGTTTTAAGGAAACTGAACTTACAATGGCATCATCCTCTCTTCTAAATCTGGAGAAAAGAAACTAAAACCACAGGACCAGCTATAACATGACTCTGCATTTCTTAGCAAGCTGAGTCAAGACTGTGTGAAATAAGATTAAGCAAAATCTCCAAAGGAGGTGTTCTTTTGTGCAGAAGATGATCTTGTTTTTCAGAGCATCTCTACTTGCTCTTCATGTCTTCCCCATGATTTCTCTGTTTCATTCAATCTCCTCTTCATCTTCTTTCTTTTTTCTCCCCCCCTCACCTCAACAATGTCTTCTCATCCTCAGATAAAAACACAGTCAGCAAAGCAGCCTTTGGGAGTTTGTGGGAAAACCAGCCCTCATCTTTCATCTTCCCATCCTGGCCCTGTTCTTCCCCTCTCCCGTCTCTCTCCCCCCTTCTCCTCAGGACTTTCTGTCTCCTTTTCTCCTCCTCCTCTTCCCCCCGTCCACCCCTTCTCTCTCTCTCCCACAGCCACTTTCTCTCCATCTTTCTCCCTCCCACCAACTATCTCCAGGATTATCGATTTAGCGTAGGCTGTGATTGAGTCTCACTGGGTGTAATGCAGGCCCTAAGGTGTCTTCTGAATGGAGAGCATCATGAGTTATGGACTAACTATAGTCACTCTTCCACAACACCTGAATCACAGGCAGACACAGTATACACACACACACACACACTCACACAGAGAAACTGCTATTCCCAATGCAAACCAACCCTTGTGTGCAAATACAAGGACACACGCATTGATCATACTTACAATCGCTGACACACACATACACACGCACACACAGATGATCGGACACACTCACTGTCAACATAACTTAATTTCTACTGATTTAAAGATGTCATTTTATAACCTCTTGTGCTTTTGCTCATTTGCATCCAGATAAAGTTGCATCCAGCAGTGACCTCTGACACTTTTTTTCTCATTTCTATTGCAATAAAACGTATATCACACATTCTTGTCTAACATTACATCCATGATTCAACACCATGATCAGCCACAGATGTGTGCGGTGTACAAATGAATCTACAAGACAACAGACTCACAATAATGACAGTGGTAGAAAAATGAAGCTTTACTCACCATTAAAACAGAAGAAAACGACAAGTTGGTACTGAACCATCTTAGGGTAATATCCTTTCAGTCATTAGTGAACCTTTGTTGCAGGTAAAGTTTCTCTTGAAGCTCAGCAGCAGCAACCAGGCCGTTCACGTGCAAGGCATTAGCTCGTCCATGTTGAGTGAAAATAATCGACAATGTGAAAACATTGACAGTGGTCCTAAGTAACTTACAATACTGCAAGTACATTTACTCAAGAACTGTACTGAAGTACAATTTGAAGGCACTTTACTTTCCATTTGTATGCTACTTTATTCTGTACTTCTACACAACTGCATTTCAGAGGGAAATATTGTACTATTTACTTTACTGTAAATTTGATGGCTGCCCATATTTACTTGAGCCAGAGTATACGGATATCACTACAGTATATGTAATTGCATTTACCCTCAAAACGTGTAACTATCATTAGCGTTTGTTTGCCACAGAGCTTATTTTCTGCAATAATCCAAAACCCAATGGAAAAATCCCATTGGCTTTTTGTCGAGGGAACCAGTGCAATGCTAACTTCCTGGTTGGCCGACAAAAATACGTCATCCCTGCAGCTTTCTATATTAACGGTTAAGCCACGATCAGACAGAGTGCATTTTAGCAACTTGGGGCGGCTTTTTGGAATTGTTTTAAATGCGACTGAAGCGTTTTGCCTCGCGCTTATTGGCTATGTGTACCTTGTGTTCTTACAGGAGCGCCCTGAACACCTCGAGTTGGAAAAAGTTCCACTCAGAACGGAAAAGCATTCAACATCATTAGCGTTTTTTCTCATTGTGGTGATTTTTGCTGAATACCCGGAGCTTTATGACTTTACCAACCATAGTTACCATGATCTGAACATAAAACAGCAGGCATGTAGGCCGTTGCTGGATACCCGGAGATACTGTTTAGGAGTTTACCAACCGTAGTTACCATGATTTGAACAGAAAACATCCATCCATCCATTCATACGTTACCTGTAACTGCTCATCCCATTCGGAGTCGCAGGGGGGCCGGAGCCGATCCCAACTGACGTTGGGCGAAGGCTGAACTGAAAACAGCTGGAGGCAAAATAGTGCTCTACTTTAGATTTCAGGAAAGCTGTTTTCATTAATTTAAACTGTACTATTAACTATTTGGGTCGCGTACAGTTCATGGTTTGTAACACGGTAATGTTAGCACTCATTTGGTGGTTGCCTAGCAACATATAACATAAAAGGATGCCCAAATGTCAGTCAGATCGGGCAACAAAAAGCGTTTTCCACTTGCAAAATGTCTGATCAGGGCCTAACACCACCGAATGGCATGCTGGGTACAGCTCACTCTTGATCGCTTGCTACAATGTTACCTGTTTTGTTTTTAACTGTGGTATTTGAGTAATTGCCTTTCTTTTCATAGAGAGAGAGACAGAGAGAGAGTTTCTTGCCTTATTGTCTCTATTATTGATTGCAGACCAAAATAGTTCTAAAATCCAATTTGTGGGCGTGAACTTGGGCTTTGGGACACTGAAATGTTTTTTTCACTATCAATCAATAATTGCGAAAATATTTCACAGATGAATTGATAATGACAATAATTCTGAGTTGCAGCACTAATATTTTGTTGATAACACTACTATAGTAGCTACTTTTACCCTGTTCAATTTTGAATTCAGAACTTTGACTGACAAAGAGGTGTCATATATATATGGCTGTATCGGTCGTTTTGCATAACTAAGCTATGCAAAGAATCTAAAGACTTCTACCTTCCCTGGGAAAATAAGTTTTAACATGTGGCCCTGAGGGCACCAAAAGTCAGGGAATGATGGCTAGCTAACATTTGGTCAAAGAACGTATATTGCCAAGAAGTGAAAGTCAATTGTTTGTTCCATTGCAATGTCAGCGCCCAGCAGCAAAGCCATTTTGGACTGATAGCGACTACTAAACTATGACAATAAGGCGTATACATACTGTCACTTATGCACACAAGCGCGTGCACACACACTCCAACAAGTTATATGTCCACAAAACCAGAGGTTATAAATTCAGGTACACAGCGGAAAATCTGTTAAATGTTTTGCATTAATAAACCCATAACATTGGGCCACTTTCACTGGTCACACAACTAATTAAAGGATAAACAACATCTTTAAGCTAAATCAAGAACCGGTATACAATTACAACCTGAAATGTAGCCACAATTATAAACGTACAAATAATACCACTCACAGTGTAGCCTACTGCAAAGCAGGAGAGACATTTTATTAAAGGTGCATGAGTGGATTTATGAACAGCTGGAGTCTCCGACTGTGAGTGCAGAATCTCCTCAACACAACTTCTTTCCATTCATTTCGCAATTTTCGAGTGAGATCGTGCCTATTGGCTGGTCACACAATGCTGGATATGGTAGTTGTTTTTAATTGGCTAGGGAGGGGGGTGTTTTATAGCAGCAGTGGCTGTTGTCAAAAAAATACCAGAGTTTTGTCTCTTTGCTTCGATACTCTCAGGTTTGGTCCGAGGCATGTTAAACAGTGGCAGGAGAAAATGTTTTCATCATCTCCCTTGACACTAAGCTATAACGTTGAGTTCCTAACAGTTTGTATCGCCGTGACATGGAGTCACATAATGATAACCGTGTAGCTTGTATAAACAGGACGCCCTGTTACCCAGGGTAACGGCCCCGGGGCAACAACAGAGGCAGTCTGTCAGAGTTGATAAACTGCTGTTAGCCGTTGAAGTGCTCTGTTAGCTGTTAGCTGTTAGCTTAGCAACACTGATATCTATCAACGAACTCAGCTAATTCTCCTCACTTGTTGCTCTCACCTCGGCACAAACTGTCTCTTTCAGATGTTGCATTATCTGGCGTCCCGACTACTGGGTGTAGCAGCTGGGTCATGAGAAAAATATGTTAGCTAACTAACTTCTAAAGCATCTTAGTTCGCCATAACTCCGTTAAGCAGACACATCCGGTTACGTTGGTAACACCTGTGCGGGGGAAAACAATCACCCGATCTAAAGTTCCGTTCCGTTGGTTTGTTTGTTTGTTTCAAATAACTTTACATGTGATTATTTTTTTAACTTTATTTTATACGATGCTTAATTCACTTTATATTGCTGTTTTGTTGGTTTGTTTAGACGATGCACATTGCTTTTTGTTTCCTGTTTTTTGCTGGGCTAATTTTACTGTAACTAAGCATAAATGTAGGCTATCTACATTAAATATTCACGGTACATATGAAACCACAAGCACCTCTGGGAACACTCATCCTGTGAAACTATCAGGAGTGGGAGAGTACATCCCACTTAAGTAGAAAAATATCAACCCCCCCAAAAAAGTAACTGTGTTTTTCTTTCTATAAATGCTTTCCATATATTACATTATAACTGAAGTTTTCAAGGAAAATGCAATTGTATTTCCTCTTGAATGTGTGCAGCGCTTTGTCAAAGACTTCAAAGAATAAAACACTTCTTTTTTTGTTATTATGTGTAACAACTACTCAAGTAGTCAGTTCAGGTTTATTTGCATAGCCCAATATCCCATGTAATGTCCCTATGCATATGGGCCCAAACTCTCTAAGAAGACTGTAGGGACTGACCTGTGGGAGGTAAATGCAAGATGAAAATAAAGTTAATAGAAATGCAACAGTGACAGTAATAGATGAAAGCAACAAAGAACAAATCAGTTTTCACACAGAAAAGGCTGACATTTTCAACAGCATGCACAGAAAGAATATGACTAAATACTCTGGATATCAATGACAGCATACCTGGTCTTGCTATGAATTCAATAGGATATACTTGAATAAACAGAATTGATTTCAGCGGGTCAGTTTGACCTGACTTCTTCGCAGAACATACTGAACTACCAGGGACACCGCATTTATTATTAATGATAGTTTGGGAGCCTACAATAGGTGTGCATAATTGATTAAAAGGCATTTTATTTTAGCATATTTGCTGCTGATGTCTCCGAATGTATGCTTGCTTTTATCCATGCATTAACCCTCCCCTTCTCCTCAAGCATCCTCCGTGCCCCAAAAAACAAGACGCTCATTGTAATTCGCGAATCCTATTAGGATTGGCCCCAGTGCTTAGCAAATAAATAATGGTAATGATGATGATCCCTCATCTTGTCACTGGGGCTCTTCCCCAGGGGCCTCACAGTGCAGGTGGAGGGATCCTCTCCTGTCCTAATTGGTTCCAACCCTGCAGTCTTCTCTCCAGCCTTTTCTCCCTCCCTCCCTTTCTCTCTCTCTCTCTCTCTCTCTCTCTGGGCCTCGGGACTCACTCGGTAAACTTGTCTTTCTCTTGTGTGTGTGTGTGTGTGTGTGTCATCACCATCTTTAATTTATTCTTGCACAAGCATGAAATCACACGTATACAACAGCGCTCCTGGTCTCCCTCTGCACATACAGATGGACGGACAGACTGAAAACACACACACACAGACATCTATGCACTGTACTGTGGTAACAGGCTGCCAATATCTTGCCACCGTCTTCCCCCTGCAGTGTCATTTTGGCAGCCGGTGCATATAAGCACCTTGAATTGTTTAATGATGCCAGACAGGAAACTGTTTCCATCTATTTTCCTGTCTGTCTAGTCCATAAATCTGACCCCTTGTCCACTTTTTTTTAAAAAAAGACAGTTTTGTAACACACAACACTGCAAAGTCAGTTTGAATGTATGAGTTATGGAGATTAATAATCGTACAAATTAGATTAGATAACTGAATTTTGGCGCCTCAATGAAAAAGGGATGGAAATAAAAGGGGTGTTATTCTGCTAAAGTTATTAAAAGAATCATGTCAAGGATTTAATGTAATGCTTCAGACGTTCTGTCAGGAAATAAGGGATTTGATACACATTCATGCCATTCCATGCACATTTAAACACATCTTTGTGTCACAAAAACAGAGAGAGCAAGAGAGTAAAACAAAAACTCTAAATAAATCCGGTCCATAAGCTTCGTGAAAGGCCTTAAAATATTGTTTTGTTGCTTCGAGGACTGAGAAGAAGCAGCTTTAGCGTTGGCCCATGGAAGTAAGAAACATTTCTCTAAAAATCAATACCTTCTCTGCTAGGCAAAGAGGATCTCTAATATAGTTTTATGTTATTATTTTTCCTCACACATTGCTACATTTCTCAGCGGCTGGAGGGAGGGGAAGATGGATTTTCTCTTCGACTGGATGCTAAATGTGATTCTGAATGTGGTGGGTCAATGAGATGATGCAGAGCCTGCACTCTTAAAAAGGGAATGCGCCACTTTTTCTGCACATCCATATGTGCAGTTTGACACCTCACAAAGTTATATCACTTTTCAACGCAGTGCGAACATGTGCAATAAATTACATGTTATACATTCAGGAAGATTTCTGATAACAAGCTGTGTGCCTCAAACTGCACCCATGGGTGTGATGTTTAACAATCCAGTATCACAGATTAAGGAGAAGGTGATTATGGAGCTTTTAAGTGTAATCCGAGCACTAAACATAATGCAAACCATTGATACTGACGACAGCCTATTGAATGTCTGCATTTGATTGTATGGACACTTAAACACTGTAGAAATATGGGATCTATTATGATTTCTAGAGACTAACTGAATCATCCCAGCAGCTCTGCTCAGTTATTTAAAACCACATGATCATTAATATAAAACTAATTTCTTCATTCTTGCAAGCCTGTGATCGTTTGGCCTGGACAGACTGCACATCAGCTTCACAACTGTTATTGCCAATAAACACACACTGGGTCCCCGTGGTGTGTGAAGTTGGTTCAGTGAGAATTTAAGCTCTATATCCAATGCAACAGGGACCTCTGTTGGGTCAAATCATCATTGCATGTTAACTGTGTCTCAGTACAACACATTGGTACTTCTGTATGTAATATATTTGTTGCAATATGTGTTGATTTTACACATGACAATTTTGCTTTCATATTCAATTTAGATTTGGAATATTGTTTTTACTATTTTCTTTTCATTAGTTTTTATTGCACCTTGTTGGTTTTAAAGTATGTATTTAGTGAAACTATTAATGCATTTCCTGATATCTTGAATGTCCTGAAATATTACTAATTGCCTCTGAAAGCCTTTTTTTAAGCACTTAGTATTTAAAATTAAAATGTAAAATCTTTATCAGGCCAAACATCTTTCTATGCAAAGTAGTGATCCTAACTTACAGAGTTTACAGATATCTTCCATATTTTTCTTAATTTACATGCATCTTTTGCATTGTGAAAACTGATCTTAACAGGTCATTTGTGACCTTGGCAAACAGCAGTAGATAACATCCAGTTGTGTCCATTGCCATGGAAATGTGCATGTGTAAATTTTCAAACTGTCTCCCAGGTGGAAAATGAAGCTGATAAGCTCAACTTTGAGATGAGAAGATGCAGTGGTGTTCAGAATCATGTAAGGGTTCAAACATCTGCAGCAAACTCAATTTGCTCTTGAGGACCATGTGAAGTGTCAACTGTAAATATTGTTCTCTATTATTTACATAGAGGTTATAAATGAGACATTTCTTTTTTTACTTGTCAATGTTATTTTTGTGTCCTTTGTTTGATTTTAACCTGAGCGAATAAATAAAATCAAAGTTTATACCTGCAGTTGGACTCTAAGTTTGGCTCTTGATGTGTTGATAAAAATGAAATTCTCATGACTTGAACAGATTCATTGCCACAGCATCATGCCGTCGACCCCTTCCATGCCCTCGCCCTCTCACCAGTGCACTCACATATATATAAATACACACAGACACACACACACACACACACACATATATATATATATATATATATATATATAATCATCCACCCACTCAAATCCACAAACATTTTGGCAACCCTCCTCCATCCTGCCTGTCTGGAGTGGCAGGGTCGGGGGGTCGGGGATGACAACATGGCAGCTGTGATATCTATCCAACGCGGTCCCTCGGTCCAGAGCGGCATGAAGCAGAGGCTGTTTGCCAGGAGGAAGTGACCCGTGTCTGAAGGGGTGCTCTGTTGTCCAATCAGAGGACTGCTGAAGCCTGGCAGCGCTACCTGCTCGGGCCACACTGCTCCCTTTTCCTCTGACAGACAACAGAGGAGGAAGGAGGCGTGACCAGGCAACTCATCATCTGCATCCAAACGTGGTCGTTGAGAGTGTGAGAGAGAGGAGATCAGGGAGATGAAACAGAAATCTTATCTAGAATAGTGGAAGTATAAGCATTAAAGGATTTATTGTATTAACAACAATCAGTGAATAAGAGATGTATGGAAAAGGAAACCAAAGTGAACCTCTGTCTGTCTGTCTGTCTGTCTGTCTGTCTGTCTGTCTGTCGTGTTATTCAGGCCTATAGTCACTAGTGGAACGTCTCTTCGGACCTACAGATGCCATTCCCTGCATACCTGACCTCTGAGCTGTCCCTTTACATAGCAAACCATCCCCACAGTGTTTCCTATGGATAATTACACTGCACTCACGGTAGCTATGGAAAATAGCTCTGCATCCTTTTGAAGTTGTGGAAATGCCTCTGTCTCATTTGAATGGTATCATTTTGTTCCCCGACATGTGAGGAAATGAAAGCATTCTTCGTTTCACTATGAATGACTCAAATAACTAACTGCTAACAGATTCAGCACAGATTCACTGCTGTTTTTCAGTTTCTTTGACATTTCTTCGACACACACACAGGAGGATAACGGATGCAAGAGTTTGATCATATCTAACTCCAGTAGGAGACATAGTGATAACGTTTAAATTAACTGTAATCACAAATACATGCACCGATGCAATGCCATTCAAATATGTGAACTTAAAAACAAGAGGTCCTAAAACTAAAGCAAGTCCTGCAATATTAAAAGTGACTTTCAGTGATGAAGTCAGAATACATCAGAGATACAAAACATGCCTACAAATACAATCAGTTAAAGTGGCCTTTGTGCTGTACAGTCTTGGCTGAGCATTGGTTGACCAAACCTTTAAATTTATATCCTGTTATTTTTCTGCCTATTTAACACATGACTCTCCACACTGAGTAAATTCATCTCAACATATCCTGCATGCAGGCTTTGTAAGGTCATGTGTGACATTTACAGAACTAAAAATACCAATGTGTGTTGCAATCAAAAGTCAAGTGTAAAGTGTTTTTGTCACTTTGGACCAAGAACAAGCGTGTCGGCCACAGCAGGTGATGAAACTGAGAAGGGAGCTGGCCAGGGGTTTTGATGCGACATCTGCCGTTCCTCCTCAGATCTCCTGCAGCAGGTCGGCGGGGAAGAAGCCGAGCTTCCGTCCGGTACTGACCTTCAGGTAGCCGTTTACCTCCTCACCCTTCTTCACTACGATCTGAGGACACACACAACAAACACACTTGTTATCCTTGATGCTCGCTTGCACACAAGTGCGCAAATCTCCAAAAATAAAAACAGTTGGAGAAAATGTGAGAACAGATTTGTACAAAGTGTGCACAAAATCCAGATTTAGCCATTTAAAATCGTGGATTTGTCCCAGAAATCTCTTAAATATTGATTTGCAGATTTGTTGAAGCCATTGCTGTATGTGTAGAAGTGGAAAATGTCCAACTTTGGCACCACAATAGATAGCAATGCATGCAAGTTAGTGTTTACGGCGAGGGTTAAATTTAAACAGCTGTGAAGTTAGATGTTAGTGACCGAATGTAAATCAGTGAAACTGCAACATCTGTCTCTTCATGTCAACATGACACATGCTTGTATGTGTGTGCGTTTGTGTCTAATTGTGTCTTTTATAGGTGTCATATCAACACACATGATGGCTGTATTTACATGATTAACTACGCCATGTTTAATTCATTGAACTGGAAAGCACCATGTGTTTTCTTACACTTCACTTTTTGAAACCCCGGGTGTAAAGAACTGCATAATTACTGTGTTTGTTATTTTTGTCTTCCTCCTCTGGATCAGTGTCTAATAATTATTAAGGTGTGTGAAACATCAACAGTCTCCAGTGACTGTAAATCAACGGATTAAGTTTAATTAAGCAAATGATCTATAGAGAATTGATTTGAGAACTGGCCAGACAGTGCTTTAGGCTGCATGCTGGTGTGGACGTTACTTCTGTGCATTTGTGTGTAAAGTATAGAGAGTGTGTGTGTGTGTTTGTGTTTCTGTACCTACGAGGATAAACTGTATTAACAGCCAAATAAGATACACATCAACATATTTCAAGTTGTCAATTCTTTATTTTGTGTGTTCAGTTTAAGAGAAAGGACTGGGATTAGGTTTATGTATAGTGGAGACATTTATGGTTTGGTTATATAATCATGCGTCTGCATAGGAGTGTGTGTCTTTGCGTGTTTGTATGTTAACCTGGTCTTTCTTCAGAGTGATTTGGCCCATCTCTTTGTTGCCAACGAAGGAACGTGTCACCTTGTAGACCCTCTCTCCTCCTCGCACTCGGATGATGTAGTTGGCAGGAATGAAGCCCGTTCTCTCTCCGATCTTCCCCTGACGGAAAGAAAGCTGTGAGTAACTGTGAGTTACGTTCTTGACCTGGAACTCAGCTTGTTGAAAAAGTATCATTGTGAACTAGTAGCTCAACGCTGAAGAACAGCCCTCCAACTTGCAAAGTTGCAGCTCTAAGTATTTATTTTGTCCTTTGATTGTCGATTGATTTTACAACTACATAAATATTAAACACAATGTTCTCAAGTAGTAGAAAATCTAGGACTCACCCGCCACCATTCCTCATTGGAGTCATCTATCACTGTGATGCGGTCACCAGCACTTGGGAACAAACAGGACATTACATACTGTATTTAAATTTGAAATAATGACACAAAAGGCATGAAAGAGAGATTTAGAGACACACAGAGGGATTAGGTGAGGTGTGGCGAGGGCCTTACTGAACATCCAGATCATCTTTCTCTATGGCTTTGAAGCGGTACAGAGCCACATAGTAGTGAGACTGGCTGAACACGCCGATCTTCCCTGGCTGAAGCTTTTTACTCTGTTGAACACAAACATACAAAGCACAGTGCTGACTTAAAGGCAGGGTCGAGGATCTTGAGAAACTAGCAAGAGCACACTAGAATTTTTAAATTATCCCACCGAAAAACCGAACCCAGTGATGCCAACTCTTTTCCAATGAAAGTAGCTAGCAGTACTAGCTCCAAAAAAAACGAACGCTGAGTAAGACATTCTTAGGCGACTAAAATGTTAATATTAACTTTCATGAACTGAAAACATACTGTGAAAGGGTTAAAGTTCAAAGACAAAAACACGGACAACTCCCAGACCAGACAACGCCACGGTAGTGACCTTTCAATCACAAGGTAGCCACGCCCTAAAGCATCCCCTGCTTCATGGTCTATTTGACTCTAAATGAGACCATAATTTACTAAATGAACATCATGCTGTATTGAAGAAGACTTGAAACTAGAGATTGAGACCATAAACTCATGTTTACAATGTTTACTGAGGCAATAAATCAAGTGAGAAGTAGGCTCCTTTTCTCATAGATTTCTAGACAATCACACTCCTTTTGCAACCAGAGGAGTCGCCCCCTGCTGGCTATTAGAAAGAATGCAAGTTTAAGGCACTTCTGCATTGGCTTCACTTCTCAGACCCCAAAGGTTGCCCACCACTGGCCATAATAAAGTAATGGCAAACATGGCTATTGTTAGCATTCACAGCTGTCAAGCTAGCAGCTTGTGGGCAGAGTGTGCGCAGGTAGGCAGATACAGATTTTTTTCTTTCTTTTGTCAGAGTATATTGACTGCTGTCCGGATGTAATGAAAATTTCAACTTGTAATAAATGTTTCTAAAACCTTTACCAACCCTTCCTTTAATATCGCCATTCAATAAGAGAGTATCTTTACCAGTTTTCATTGACATCATCATTGTCATCATAATCATCACGATTTCTGACCTTATCATCAGCAGGAGCCTTGTCTCCTCTTTTGTCTCCTTCTGTGTTTGCTGGCAGGCAACAATAATAAAAACGAGACAAACAAACATGTTATTCTACACCTCCATTATTGTAAAGGATATTTGATGTTATTGCTGCTGTTGTTAAATAGTGTGCATCCAAAAAAAAAAAAAAAACTTCTTCAGGTGCTTGTTGAAAAAAAAAAAAAACTGGACACAAAAGTCTGACAAAAGATCTGCATATTGTAATGCAAAATGCTGTTCAACAGACATTTACCTCCTTCACCTCCTTGATCCTCCTGTTTGGGCTGGGACTCATCATCCTCCATCATCATCATCATCATCTGAACAATTTAACATAAACAATACATAATGCATGTATATAGAACTTATAACTGAATTGTCCTTTAAGAATCAGATTAAACAAATCTAAAAATAAATTTGAAAAATCAGTACAATGTCGACGGCCGCGACAAAGCGTCGGTATTTGACGCCCTGGGAATGAGAACGAGCTGAATAGTACTACATAACAGGCTGTTGCAGAAACTGACAATGCTTTAAAACATTAAATGATTGCACCATGTGTTGTCCACCATGTTGTATGAAGTGTGTATTAATGCATTCACACTCACATTCTTCTTGTCCTCTGACCCTTTTTTACGCTCTTTGTTGGCCATGATCACACCAATACGCAGCGTCTCAAACACAGGGTCGGTGCGGTTTGACTGTGCTGCCAATCAAACGTCATCAATCAATAAACAGAGAAAACATGAATACTGCCTTTATGTTCCCATACAACTAAACTGCATTCTCAATTAGTTTTGAGGGAAACATATTTTCTCTCGGATTACAGTTGTAGTTTTAAACAGTTTTAAACACGTGATTAATGTAAGTTGAAACAAAACAAAACAAAAAATGTAACAAAACTACTTGGTTAGGTTTAGTAAAACAAAACCATCACGATCAAAATAAGTGAACGCTGACTTTAATGCTGTCTTCACACTACGAGCGAGAAGGACATGACTCACAGAAGGGCAGCAGCTGTGAGACTATGGCATTCTGCTGGCTGCTGTAGAGAGGAGAACTGTAGGCTCTTCTGAATCCTGGAGGCTAAAAGAGGAGAGGAGAGGAGAGGAGAGGAGAGGAGAGGAGAGGAGAGGAGAGGAGAGGAGCATGTACTCTAAATATCTTTTAAAACATTTCATTTTTTAAAATCAAAACCAGTATTCTGTAACACAGAGCTCACAATTTTGCCAAAACATCTCTGGAACTCCACGTAGGACTGACACTGGTGGTGGATGCTGGTTTTGCAGTTCTTACATCTCAAAGAAAACTTATTGTTTACTGGAGAGAAAAACAAAATAAAGCAAAATGACATCAGGAAGACTCATTTTTTTTAAAGGTCACGATGTACTTGCATCTTTTGTCATGCAGGAAACAGAGAGAGACAAGATGGACGTACACACTATCATGCGTGCGCAGACGTCACAAAATTTGGGTTTCTTGCAATAGTGGTCTTTGAACTTGTGAGGTTTGTCGTTGACTGGTTTGACTGGTTCTACAGGAGGTGATTCCTCTTTGTCTTCGTCCTCTACCTCCTCGTCATAGATGAAATATACCTGGAGACAGGTGAGGAAGAAGGTTCAATGTCACAACAAAGCAGAAAAAAAATTGGTCATACATGTACAGTACTGAACTGTTAGAAGGCAAAACATGAAACTCAATGGACTTAGATTGGGTGTAACAGCAGATAAAGGCCAACGATGGTGTATATCATAAGGCCTCCTA
Organism: Sebastiscus albofasciatus; assembly: GCA_916701655.1. Classification (NCBI taxonomy): domain Eukaryota; kingdom Metazoa; phylum Chordata; class Actinopteri; order Perciformes; family Sebastidae; genus Sebastiscus; species Sebastiscus albofasciatus. The sequence continues at coordinate 58,834 of CAKAOI010039899.1, forward strand.
TATATCTTTACATAGCAAATAATGGTTAGCTGTTATATTAATGCTCTGAATATTGTATAGAGAAGCTTTAATGATGTTGTTCTCTTCTGTTTGCCCCTTTTATTTGACCCAAATAGTCCCAGTCTCCTGCACAACCAACACTCTGACAGATTTATATGAGAACGATGCTATTAATACTGAACCGCCCTGCGGTCTGAGTCGGAGTCTGTCTGGAGTGTCTGTTCACACAAACTGTATCATATCAGACAGAGACAGATCTGTGAATGATGACTACAAACACACACATATCAAAACTACTGTATGTCTTGTTTTATTCTTATTTAATTAAATTCATAAATTGAGTTTTAGGAAGTAATTCTGCATGACGCTGGGAGTTTTTTGTACGCTTTTGTATGCTCGTACACACACACACACACACACACACATGCAATCCACAGGTGGGATAGACTGAAAGGGCTCAGATCTTGAAATAGCCTTCAACGGAGACCAACAGAATTCCCAACTGAATGTAACAAAGCTACACATTGACATTGCTACTCCTAAATATACTACAGTCTAGTCCATCAGAGCCATATGGATGTCACACACACACACACACACACACACACCCACCCACCCAGAGGGACGCCTGACAGACTGAACTGACTCTGATTCTCCATCACTGGCAGGATTAGAGGCGTCCTGAGGCCGCCAGGCTGTGGATTTACATTACAATAACTGATAATACCAGAGAGAGTTCACACATTACAGCAGCATCACTCTGCAACTCTATTTAGCTGTCAGGATTCCTAAACACACACGCCACAACGTCTCAGTACATTCGGCGGTTTAGAGTCGACTAGATCGACGAAGGGTACGGAGTGTTCACACTAATCAAACGAACTGGACTTTGGGGTCAAGTGTACTCGAATCTGGGCCCAGGTCCGTGATGTGAAAGCACACTTAGTCAAACCCACTTTGGCAATCTGTCACAAAATCAAGAGAGCAGAAAAAACAAGGGATGTGATATCTGTCCAAACATACTGTATGAGTGCTAACAAGAAATTAGGCTGAATGAATACAAATCAATATATGTTAAAGGGTCAGTTTACCCATATTCCTAAACTAAACTACATTCATTCCTCCAGTGGTATCTGACTATCCAGATTGTTTTGTTGTCCTGGGTTCACATTCATCAAACTGCTAAAAAGTGAGATTTTGGACTGAAAGATGAAAGTAAAATCCATAATCAATCCATTTTTCTTTTTTATCAAATTGCTTTTGATGTAAAAAAAACTAAACTAATTTTAGAGGGCTCCAGAGGTGTCTTTAGTGTTATGATTGATGATTGTATGCGTTAGCTGAAGCAATATGTATAATTCACAAGAGTTCTTGTTAATGTGTTACTAAATTATCTTTATAGTATGATTTCTCTGATGTATTTTGTCTACCAGCAGTGGATTTTCTTTCCCGCTCCAGTTAATGTCATGTGTTTTCTTTTTATTTCCAATCAGCCAATTTCCTATTTTGAATATATAAAATCTTCATTCATTTCACATTCATTTGCTACTAGAGATGATAAGGATTTAACACAAATGAAATACATTTAAAAAGTAATAATTACCTATGTTTTAGCAGAATAATACCGTTGAATAAAATGTGAGGATAAACAGTGGGGCAGACATGAGTTAAGCACTTAGTGTATGCCTGTATGCCTCTGACTGAGACAGATATCTCAAAAACAGAGCAAATAAATCCAAAGCTATCTGCGTGACTAGATACCGTTAGAGGTACAGGAGAAAATACGTTTTTTTTTATTGTATTCAACCAGTGATTCCTATAAAACATAAGCTCCAATGTTAATCAGACATGAATAATTCCTAATGTCATGTAACACTTGTTGTTCAGAGTAACTTGGCACTGATAAACAGTAAACATCCTATTGATGTGTGTGTGTGCCACATGGTGTGTTGTGCATATTGGATGTCTCACCGTGTTGTCCTCCTCTTTCACCACATTATCAGGGAGAGGGGGGTTGTCATGAATATCCACAGAGTCTTTGTCATCCAACCTGTCATCAGCGGGTAGCAAATGTCACATCGAGAAGCAAATGTTGAAAGGCAAAAGACAAATATGTGAGACTAAGATTTCTCAGAGTGGTCTCATAGTATCAGCGCCTGGAGCCTCAGACGTCACATTCTAGGTTTTTTAAGTATTATTTATGTAATTCCCACGTATGACATTCCATGATGATATTTCTTCTATGGAGCATGTCCTGTATATTTCCCCTATGTAGCATTTCTTCTAATGTATGTATTTCATTATTTCCAACTGTGCATATTCCTACCTTAAGGCACACACTTTAATAGGCCACTCAAAAAGTAAGCACAACTACAAAACAAGTATACCTTTCTGTAGGCCTAGAACGCAAAAATACTTAATTCTACTTTTCTTAAGTGTATCTTAATCAAAAGATTATGTACAAGCAGGCCTATAAGCCAAGTATACTTCGACTTTTCTGTATACTTGTCAGTATAAGCCAAGTATACTTATGTATACTTTTGTTTAGTATATCTCTGATAAGTACACAAAAGGTATACTGAAAGTATACTCTTTTATTTTAAGTATACTTGTAGCAAACTTCTTTTTGATAAGGGTTATTATGATCATACAAAGTCAACCTGGCCTTCAAAGAATTCAACTTTATAATTATTTGCAATGTATGCATCAGTTATCTACATTAAGCAACTTGTTCAAAATGTATTCATTCCTTTCCTGGCCCCCGTCTGCAGACTGAACTTACATGTCATAATGAGACATGGTGTCGTTTGGTCAGTCGAGGTTTAGTTCCTCCAGATATTCAGAGTCTGGACCAGCAGATGTCGCTGTAGACAGAAAACACATCAGCATCACTTCTGTTACTGTGAAGGAATTCCCAAAATCCCCCGAAATCCTTGCCAGTGTCTAATATTAAAGCAACTTCTTTCTGCTTGGCTTACAATTAATGATGAACCAGAAACCTTAGAGATAGATACAAGATACAATTTCTCATATGTAATTAATATTAATTCTTCTCACCGCGTTTGACATTACTTTAATTATCTATAAGTGCAGCTATTATCGAGATGCAGTAAACGCTGAGGTCAGGTTGCTCTACATGTTAGAATAACAAAAACAAATCAATTCAAATCATTTAAAAAAAAAAAACACTTAACACTTAACAAGTGCCTAGTAAGTATTAGTAAAGAGTTAAATAAAAGACTAAGGGAGGGTAGATCATTCAAGCAACTGACCGTGAAACTTGAATTCTTCTCAAAGTGAGGTAGTTCTTAGTCAGGATGGGTCTCTGCAGCTTGAAACTTCTTTGGACTCTTTCTAGCTTTTTCTACCAGCCCTGTTGTCCAGTCCGTTACATGCCCAACTTTCCAAATGAGGCTCCAACAGGTGGGAGATTGGGATGAGTAATGCCAGCAGGCCAACCCGGCGCAGCCCAGCCCAGCCCTGAGTCTCTATGTGGGTGTTGTGACTGTTTGGGACAGCTGAGCTCTTTAAAAGCAAGCAGCTCTCCCAGCTGAGTGGTCAAATAAACTGTGCTCTGCTTCTGTTTCCTCACTCAGAAACACTTAACAATAAAGTACACAAAAATGTGAGCTTGTTACTGATGGAATGAACGAGGATCTAACTGCTAGTGAACCACTACTTACTGAGTAACTCCCAATCAAATCTGATTTAGTAGCTAATGATTAGTCATTGATTAGTTAGTTATGACGTAATTAAAAAACAAATGACAATCTAACTGCTAGTGAACCATTAGTTCATGAGTAACTCCCACTCAAATTTTATAGAAGCTGATGATTATAAAATGAGTGAGGAACGAATCAGAAACGACTTGATAATTAATGAATCATTAATGAATACTTCTCTAATAATTCCTACAATGGAGGACTATGATGAGTTCCTAGAGAACAGACTGGGATATCCTTTATTAATGAGGTCGCAGTTAAATCTATATGCATGTCAAATATTTGCAAAAGGCCTTCTAGTCATCCCCATCAATAGCTGTTCATGAAACTAGAACCAAACTTCTAGCAGACAACATGACTGAGGACACAATCACATTTATTCATATACAGTAGTTAGATGTGGACTTGATTTTTGACCCTCTAGATGACAAAATGCAGGTGAAGGATTACATCATGGTTGCCATGGTTTCTCTCCAGGTGCATCATTTATAGAGTAGCATCATTCAAACATTTAAACAAAACCTCTAACGGCTAGAAAAGTTTCTTCACAAGTTGCACTCAACGATTTCTTTTCTTGGACATTAACGATTCAACTGAGGATTTCACCCCTCCTGATAGACTAGAGACTCACAGAGACTCACAGAGACTGACCAAAGAGACTCTACTGACTTCCATCATGGAAAATGTGAGATTTGAACACTTTTTATGTATTTTATCGTGGAGGTTCTCAGAGCGAACATTAGAGAAGTTTGCCTTCAGGGCTTTCTGGCAGAAAGAGTTCATTTTAACCCAAAAACATGAAGTTTTTCTAAACTTAACTAAGTGGGTTAGTTGTTCTGGCAGAAAGCCCTTAAAACAAACTTCTCCCATATGCTTTCAGAGCCCTCATCATACATTGTTATCAGACTCTGCCACGAACACTGACCCCACCCTGGGGTCACAAAGTAGGCCTACACAAAATATATTAACGTGGAAATCAATTATTATTATTATATTAATAACCTATTAATAAACTACAGGGAAACCTGTACCCAATACATTCATCTATTAATTAAAAAAAGACAAAAATGCACATAAAATTAAAATGGCTTCCTTAGCCTATCGATAATGGAATAAAAAATGTGTATCTTTTTATGTATCTAATAATATAATTTATATCACATATTGATATCTGGGACACACAGTGCTATTGTGGATTTAAGTGTATCCATAAGTACAACTCTAAAGTAGGCCTAGTTGAATTGAGTAATTCCCAGCAGATATGTGACATTATTTTTCCATACAGCAGGACAACTTACTGATTTGTGGTAATTTAATTGATTTGTTCGGATGAATATGCAGCACTAAAACATAAAACCAAATATATTAAATGTGGGTTCCAAGCAGTGTCAAAGAAAGACCTTCGTTATGATAAGGTAAGGTTATATGATGTTATATGTTAGATAAGGTTGAATATGGAGGCTGCGCACAATGACGCAATGCTGCAAACATTAGGATACTCTGCATTTAAGAAACAACATCAAAACTCAATGTAATAATTCACTCAAACATTTTTGACCCTGTAGATGAAATACAGTTTGTATTTTTAGTTATAGGCTAATATAAATGTCCCGACAGCTCTGATGGAGCTGGACTCATCCTGAGGATCATCCTGCTGTGTTCCAGATGTTTTTACTAAATCAACCTGGAATCTGTGTGAAACAGCAAAACTGAGTGATATGTAGAAACCTCTGTAGATCATTTACCGTGTGATCCTCACTGATCCTGTTGTCCTGTCAGGAGATTTAAATAAGCATCATTAATGAAATATCAGACGCTGTGCCACTTGCGTAAAATGCGCACGTGCCTCTTTCAGTGTGGAGACGCACGTATCTATATCTATATGCTGTGTGATGACCCTTTACAGACTGAATCGCATTCAAAGCTGTATTTTGAGGAGCATTTCAATCTGCAATAGAACAAAACGAAAAAAGAGCCATAAGTCAACTACATGTTGGCCACTCTGAGATAAAGGTTAAATGAATAGTTTGTAATATGCCTATGAGGCTGCAGTGAAGTCTCTGTGTCAAGGAGTTGCAGAAAGCCTTCTAGTCGTCTCCATCAGTTGCTGTTCATGAGCTGTTCTGCAGCAGGGACGCCAGAAAATGTCTGTTAAAAAACGGAAAAATACTGTCCGTTAATTAACATAAATAAACTGTAAAAAACAAAACTGTAATTATCTTTATATAATTAGCCTTTATTACTGTAATTTTACAAGAAATATTTTCCTTTTAACAGATATTTATTGTTAGAATAGTCATACACCGTAAATCTAAGACCATTTACATATAAATCACAACTGAAACATGTAATTTTACGTTGCAAAAGCCCAAACTTACATTAACTCAGGAGTTTTGAAAAGAAAATCTGTATTTTTACAAGAAATATTTTTAGAATTCCATGAAATCCTTTTCTTGTAACATAAAATAATTGTTAAAATAGAGTCATAAACCTCTAAAAAAACAGAATAATTATCTTTAAAAATGATCAAGAAAAGCTTAAATACAGATAATTACGATTGTGATTACAAAAAATACTGTAAATCTAAGACCATTTACATATAAATCACAAATGAAACATGTAATTTTTACTTTTTTCTGTCGTTTTGAAATACAGACAAAAAATGTAACATTTCTTGAAAAAAACTTTAATGTATGACTGAGGACGCAATCATTTGTTAATTTCTTCATACAGTAGTGAGATGTGGACTTGATCTCAAGTCTTTATCAGCTGATTGGATGAGACTTTAGATCACACAGGTGAGACGCGACTGTAACATCTCGTGCGCACAAAATGCAGGTGAAGGATTACATCACGGTTGCCATGGTTTCTCTCCAGGTGCATCATTTATAGAGCAGCATCATTCAAACATTTAAACAAAACCTCTAACGGCTAGAAAAGTTTCTTCACAAGTTGCACTCGACGATTTCTTTAACATTAACGATTCAACTGAGGATTTAATCCCTCCTGATAAAGACTAGAGACTCACAGAGACTCACAGAGACTGACCAAAGAGACTCTACTGACTTCCATCATGGAAAATGTGAGATTTAAACACTTTCTATGTATTTTACTGTGGAGGCTCTCAGAGAGAATATTAGAGAAGTTTGCCTTCAGGGCTTTCTGGCAGAAAGAGTTAATTTTAACCCAAAAATGAAGTTTTCCTAAACATAACTAGGTGAGTTTGTTGCCTATAAACTTAAGGAGATTTCTGGCAGAAAGCCCTGAAGAAAAACTTCTCCCATATGCTTTCAGAGTCCTTATCATACATTGGAAATCAATTATTATTTTATTAATAGCCCATTAGATAGATAGATAAATAGATAGATAGTAACTTTATTGATCCAGAGGGAAATTCAAATTTCCAGCATCACAGTTCCATAGTGCAAAACATGTCAGTAAAAAGACAGTAAAAAAGTTAGTAGAACAAAGTACAAAAAAAAAACATACCAGATATAAAAATACAAGGAGATGAAGAAAACTGTTAAAACTGAATATAGTGCAGGGTAACAGCTGTGATACAGGACTATTAAAAAGTGCAGGAGAGACTGTTAAAATTGAATATAGTGCAGGGTAACTCCAGTGGCTTAGTCTAAAGTGCACTGTATGCATTATTATCTGTCCTGCTGAAAATATATTAATATATTATAGAGAAAGCTGCACACAACCTGTTCACTTATTAATTTAAAAAAAGACAAAAAATGCACATTAAATGAAATAAACTAAAACATAAAACGAAATATATTAAATGTGGGTTCCTGCTTTATTACCTGACCTGTCCTGAAGGCCCAGTGTCAAAGAAAGACCATTATTTCAATTTTGTGCTGTTATTTTGCATATTCTTAAATTGAAAAATATTTATTCAGGTTACCACAGCAAATCTAGGGCCAGGTAATATTTCAGCACAGACAAAGTGTGTGTGAGTGTGTGAGGAATGTGGGTTAGTAACAGCCAATGTCTTGCATGGGGCCCCCTGGAGGGAATCACACTCGTGCATGAATCATACATCGATAATAGAATCATTTTATGCATGATCCATGATGATGAAGATACAGAAAAATAGAAATGCATGGTTAAAATAGCATATTTAATTTTTTGGGGCGCCCCGAAATTTCACAAATCCTGTTTTCAGGGGAGCTCATGTGTTATTAAGAGGAGTCAATAAACTCCCCTGTAGGCCGCGCCCTGACAGTAATGCCATTGTCTAGAGGGAAGATGAATTTTTGCAGAAAACTGTGGAATGCAATTCACATTATGCAGTGCTGTTTGTTGTATTCACTGTACTTGTGACAAGTCTTTCTAACATTAGTGTGTATTGTTGCAGTGTGGCGACCACAACTATTGCAGAGTTAAGAGAGCCAGGAAGCCTGCGGCACACAGACCGTGTACAATGCCATGCTGCACGGACGACCAGGTTGGACATTTGATTTTCATGTTTTGGATGACATGTTTATGTCCTTAATTGTTCACAATGTAATCCTCAAGAACTAGAGAATCAGACAAAAATGGTGAACACATGGTGCACTCTATTGTGAATACTGACTGTTTTGGGTACATAGTCTACTGTACAGGTCTATTGCACTGCTTATTGGACTCTTTTACATGGCAGTAACTTTCCTGTTGAGTTCCCATTAAAGTTTACCAATTTACAGCATTACTCTTCTTTGTTTTCATTATTGTGCTTTAATTTAAATTATTCTTGCAGCCAGGTGTAAAATCCCAAAAAACTTTTTTTCTAAAATCGACAGAATCTGTGAAGGTTCTGTTAATTTGACAAATTGGTCCTCTGCAGTGTATCTGATGTATTTTTCTCTTGTGAGATTATAAAAGGACGTTGTTCAGTAAAAAGTTAACTGACATCCTCACGTGTGTTGCTTACCTTCCCCAGGTGCACCAGCACTCAGCTCGTACCTCAAGCCTTCCCCGGAAGAGGAAGCGGACCTCTGTGGCTCATCCTTCCAAGTCCTCTGCTGAACATTCGAAGGTGGTGACTCCTCAGCCCTCCACCCCAGCTGGTGACATCCTCACGTGTGTTGCTTACCTTCCCCAGGTGCACCAGCACTCAGCTCCTACTTCGAGTTCTCCCAGGAAGAGGAAGCGAACCTTTGTGGCTCGTCCTTCCGAGTCCTCTGCTGAACATCCGAAGGTGGTGACTCCTCAGCCCTCCAGCCCAGCTGGTGACATGCCTGGGTTGTTGGGTTTGGCCCCAAGACCTTGTGCCACCATCCCACCTTCTGAGCTGCCAGTGGTCTCAAAGGTGACCCCCGACCCCCAGCCCTCCTCTGCTCCACTGCTCGACGACGGCCCTCTGCTGATCCACAACCGCACGGTGGAAGAGTACCAGCGGATCTACCATGAGGTGGTAGATGACATGCTGAGGTATGTTTGAGTCAAAAATCACAACTCTTTCAATCAGATCATTATTATATTCTTCAGTAATTGAAACCTAAATAATTTTTTTTTCCCATTTAATCACATGAATCATTATGATTAAATGTTTGTTACCACTGTTACCTCACAGGTTCAAGAATGGCCGTCCCCGTCCGTACAGCTTAGATCTTGGACGTCGCATAAAGCAGAAGCTCTGGGAGAGGCTGGATCGTCCCACATTCACATCATCAGTCGGTGAGGACGGGCGGGTTCATGTGGAGGCGTCGTACGGGGTTGGAGTCTATCCTCCCCTGTATGATGTCGACACTCTGGGGGAACCAAAGCCGAGCACGCCACCGACTAAACGAGCTAAGATTTGACAAATTCTCATAATCGTTGAGAGACATAATCTGTAAATAATAGTGTGATTTTAAGTGATGTGTAAATAGTATTGTGATTTTAAGTTTACTTTATAAGAATAATCTGTTTTTAGTTCCATGTTCCATCCTCCACCTATAGCCTCTGCCATTAACCTGCAAACAAAACATCCACCTTAAGTGTAGAGCCACTGACAACCTCCACCAATAACCAGATTCAGCCAGCTACAGACCAAAACTCAGCAGCTATCTGCTGTCCTTGCTTCCACCTGTGGACAGCAGATGCATATTCCCACTAAAACCTCTTCTGAACTTATTCCACCGTCTCCTCCGCCTAAAAACAGCTAAAAAAAAACCTGTTACATCTGCAAAATCTCTGAACCAAACCACCTACAGCCTCTGCCAGTAACCTGCAGGCCCTGCCTCCACCTGCAGATTCTGGCAGACAGCTGCAGACCAAACCACCACCTACAGCCTCCGCCAGTAACCTGCAGGCCCCGCCTCCACCTGCAGATTCTGGCAGACAGCTGCAGACCAAACCACCACCTACAGCCTCCGCCAGTAACCTGCAGGCCCCGCCTCCACCTGCAGATTCTGGCAGACAGCTGCTGACCAAACCTCCACCTACAGCCTCTGCCAGCAACCTGCAGGCCCTGCCT
>CAKAOI010039900.1:0-24911 GCA_916701655.1 Sebastiscus albofasciatus
TGTGTGTGATGGCAACGTCTGATAGCAGTATGAGCGTGGTAGACTCGGTAATGGTGTTTGTGTAATGGGCCATGCCTAGATTGTCAGATCAGCACTGGATAATGCATTTATGCTACACACACACACACACACACACACACACACACACACTTATGCTTCTTATCGCTACTTCATCACACAAAGGTACACGAGAGCTGCAGCAATTAATCGATTAGTTGTCAACTATTAAATTAATCTCCAACTATTTTAATTATCGATCTATAACGGTAAATTGAATATCTTTGAGATGTGGATAAAACAAGACATTTGAGGACGTCGTCTTGGGCTTTGGGAAATACTGATCGACATTTTTCACCATTTTCTGACATTTTATAGACAAAAAAAACTAAAAGATTAATCGAGAAAATAATCATTAGTTGCAGCCCTAGTTATGAGACAAACCTGACCACAAAGCTGATTCAATTTGAGTCTTTTTTGCATGAATTTGACCTCGATGGTCTGGTTTTATAATTACGTTATGTAAAAATCTTCCTTTTCTCACCATATGAATGCTTTTTAGCAGGTTTAAATTCTTAACTCCCAGACTGACATTTATTTTACTGCCTCAGTAAACTTAAATAAATCCACTTTGCAGTCACACTTTGTCTTCTTATCCCAGTTGTAGTGCTGCCACGCAAATAAATTAATCAATTAGTTGTCAACTATTACATTTATTGCCATCTATTTTGATAATTAATCGGTTTGAATCATTTTTTAAAGAAAAAAAGTCTAAATTCTCTGATTCCAGCTTCTTAAATGTGAATATTTTCTGGTTCCTTTACTCCTCTATGACAGTAAACTGAATATCTTTGAGTTGTGGACAAAACAAAACATTTGAGGACGTCGTCTTGGGCTTTGGGAAACACTGATCGACATTTTTCACCATTTTCTGACATTTTTATAAACCAAACAACTAATAGATTAATCAAGAAAATAATCGACAATGAAAATAATCGTTAGTTGCAGACACAAGCACACTGCATTGTACATACTATACCCTTTTATCCTGATATCTGCTGATATTTGCATTTTAAGTGACATTAGCACTATTTCTCTGTCACACACACACACACGCGCACACACACACACACACACAAACACACACACACACACACTGGTCTTATGCTGCTAATTGCAATGAATAAAGTGTTGGCAACGTGACCTTGCAGGTCTTGAAGCTATAGAAGGGAGTAATTACATTGATTAATTGTATGTGTTTGCTATTGATTAGAGCAGCAGCTTGCCTTTTGTTTAGTTCACAGCTGGCACCAGCAGCAATGACACGGGAGGCAATGTAAATCTTAAGGATAATGCTCGAGAGACGTGAGGCGGTGGTCCATTTCAATGCTTGTGTGTACGGAGCAAACAGGCCATGACAGGCTTCTATGAAGGGGCTGCATACAGTGTGTGTTTGTGTGTGAGAGTGAGTGTGTGTAGAAATATGCACATATGTCAAGAAATACTGACTTTGGCCCTCGGGGTTTGAAACAACCTCAAATGGCAGGGCAAGGTCACACACATACACACACACACATACACAATCCTAACTGTGTCCGTCTTTGGTATTTGTAACAGGCAAAATGTTGGCACCGTTGCTGTGTCTTATAACGTGGTAGGCCCGTCGCAAAATGATGAATCCCATCAGAGTTGCGGGCAGAACCGCTACGATTGGCTTGGCAGATATTAAAGGGATAGTTCAGGTGTTTTTAAGTGGGGTTGTTTGAGGTACTTGTCCATAGTCAGTGTATTACGGTCGACACGCCCCCAGTTTGGAGAAGCAAACAGGAGTTACTGTACGGGAGCAAAGTAATGTACTGCTGTGGACGGGGGCAGCAAAACATATTTTAACCACCTAAATGAAAGGCTCGCCTAAAAAAGTCAATATCAGTTTAAGTGTACGCTATATTTATAATATTTTCACCGGTTTACGTTGCCGTCAGACAGCTATACAGTCTATATTTCACTGAAGCCGTTATCTATGCTCTCGCCAAACAACCAGACTCCACTGAAAAAAACAGTAATTTTACCTCACAGAACACAGGAGTTGCTGGTCTACTGCTGCCATGATCGGTTCATTTGTCTGTGTTTATTATGTGACTTTGGCTAGTTCGGATTCACCAAAGTTACAAAATAGCACAAACAAACTAAAAAAATTAACTTTTTAAACTTTATTATGTTCCTCATATACATACAGGTACATACATGAAATTTGACCTCTGCATTTAACCCCTCCTAAGCATTGTAGGAGCAGTGAGCTGCTGTGAAGCGCCTGGGGAGCAAATTGAGGTTCAGTGTCTCGCTCAAGAACTCGTCGACATGCAGGCAGTAGGAACCGGAGATCGCACCGCCCAACCTTGTGGTTAAAGGACGACCAGCAACTCCTGTGTTCTGCGAGGTAAAATTACTGTTTTTTTAAATGGAGTCTGGTGGCTTTGGCGAGAGCATAGATGGATACAACGGCTTCAGTTCCCCATCGGAAAGGGCTGTCTGGCCACAAGTTAAAGCGGTGCAAATATTCTAAATATAGCATCTTTTAGGTCGCTAAAATACCTTTTGCTGTCGGCCCCGTCCACAGCAGTACATTGCATTGCCTCCGTGTAGATACTCCTGTCTGTTTCTCCAAACTGGGGGCGTGCCGAGCGTCATGTACTGTAGGTAATACACTGACTATGGACAAGTAGCACATACAACCCCACTTCAAAACACCTGAAATATCCCTTTAAGATAGAAGACACATGAAATAATTATATTAAGGTTTAAAGATTAAAAAAAAAAAATGTTAAAGATTACAGATGGTTGGTTAAGGTTTGGTGTGGGAAGAACGTAGGCGAGACTTCCATCTCTGCCCAGAACTGCAGTACACACACACACACACACACACACACACACACACACATTCACACACACACACACACACTCACACAGTGTCAGCGTCTACCACCCCCTGCCAGCAGCTGTCACTCATCAGCGCTGGGTGCCACAGAGGGCCAGAACCAGTCTGCTCTCACTCACCCATTGTTTGATTCTCTCAAATCATTCAAGCAGTGATGTAAATCATCTATTTACTACAGCACAGAAACATCCTGTATGCTGTGTTGTACCTATAATAAGCCTAAATAAGATGGAGATGACAAGTCTTGAAAATTAAGTCATTTGAGTGCTTAGTCACCAGCGTGATCACTCGCTCACTCACTGTTTGGCATCACACATATCTAATATACAGTATGTCTGTCTATTAAATCATGCTACACTGAGTAGGGCTCTGATTAAACTGTATTAATACTGTTTATACTTATGTAATCATGTAAAGCTCCTGTAAGTATGTGATGGTGATGGTGCATTATGACTTACATGTATGTAATCATATAGAGACCTCTGCCGGCTTACACATGTGACTCATGTGGATTACAGCTGTAGTTTAATACATTCCTCTGCAGCATCTTTGTCATACCAGCTCTGCTAATGAAGATGAGCTTCTTGAAACATGAATAACTTAGTGGCAGAGAAGATGCAAATTTCTGACTTCTGAAATAGGACAGCTTTATAGTAAAAATCCCCTGCTGGGACTCGCCCCGGACAGTTAACAGTAGGTGGTCTCATGGATAATTTACTATAGTGCAGCTTCAATATCTCTGCTCATCTAGCGCCCTCCTGTGTAGAAACAGGACATCACAACGTGGACCCAACAACATATTTCATGCTGCTACAATACTACTGAAATAGACTTGTACCAGTAACCTTTACAGATCGCTAAATGGCTCTTATATAAAATTAGCTTAAGGCATAACATTGCGTGACAAACACTGTTTCACACTGATGGACACTGTCTCAGTACCTAGAGAGTAATTTACCCCCTCCTCCCCCACATACTGTTTCAGAAAGCAGTATTGGACCCACTCCACTTATTACAGTCCCAAAACCAGGGCTGAATACACATTTTCATGAAAAAAAGGTCATAGTATAATATGTCAAAAATGTTCATAAAAAATAGTCAATAAATAGTATGTCGATATCAATTTCATGAAAAAAGTCATAGTATAGTATGTTGAAAACTTTCATGAAAAAAGTCATAGTAGAGTATGTCGGGAAAAAAAAGTCATAGTATAGTGTGTCGAAATAAATTTTTATGAAAAAAGTCAGTTTAGCATGTTGATATTAATTTAATGAAAAAGTCATATTATAGCATGACGAAAATTTTCATAAAAGTCATAGTATATTATGTTGAAAAATTTCATGAAAAGAGAAATAGTATAGTATGTTGATATAAATTTTCTAAAAAAAGTCATAGTATGACGAAAATTCATAAAGTCATAGTATAGTATGTAGAAAATTTTCATGGAAAAAAAGTCATGTTTTAGTATGTCGATATAAATTTCATGAAAAAAGTCATAGTATAATATGTAGAATATTAATTTAATGAAAAAAAGTCATAGTATAATATGTAGAAGATTTTCATGGAAAAAAGTCATAGTATAGTATGTCGATATAAATTTTCTAAAAAAATTCATAGTATGATGAAAATTCATAAAGTCATAGTATAGTATGTTGAAAATTTTCATGAAAAAAAGTCAGTTTAGTATGTCGAAAAAATAAAGTCAGTGTAGTATTGCGAAAATAGTCATAGTATAGTATGTCGAAATAAATTTTATGAAAAAAGTCATAGTATAGCATGTTATTAATTTAATGAAAGTCATAGTATGTCAAATTTACATGAAACATTCGTTTTAATTTAAATTTTTTTGACATACTATACTATGACTTTTTTTTATATACCATGAATCTTTTATTGTTTCAACTTTTTTTTTTTTAAATGTTTTTAATTTGTTTGACATACAATACTATGACATTTTTAAGGGTTAGAGAAGAACACAGTATGTTAAAAAAAAGTCGACACAAGTAAGGAAAGAACATAGGTCTGTGTAAACAGGCGTAAAATTGATATTTATTAAGGCCACAGGAAATAACAGAATATCAGTTCAAATACACAAACACAGATAAGCCAGCGGGGGTTGGCACATATAGAAAATGTCAGCGAGTGGTGCCAAGCCAGCAACAAACAAAACAATCTTTTCTAACTTCAATTAATGGCTGTTCAACTGGCCAAACCCAAAAGAAAGAATAGGCGAAGAAAAAAGAAAAGAGAGAAAATACAACCCAGAAAACAAACAACCCAAATCCCAAAAGCATGAATCTAGTGCCTCTTGTATAATTGGATCCTGCTGGAACGCCCCGTCCAATCTGTGCAGAGGAAACCCCCAACGGAACGGTCCAATCCTAGAGGAGCCAGGCCGCAGCTTCTGTTAAAAATAAGAGCATTGGAGGAGTCAAGTCAATTTTAATTGTATAGCCCAATATCACAAATTTGCCTTGAGGGACTTTACAATCTGTACAGCATATGACACCCTCTGTCCTTTACAGTATGATCCTCGTATCGGATGAGGAAAAACGTAACCAAATACACCTGATTAAACAGGGAATAAATGGAAGAAACCTCAGGAAGAGCAACTGAAGTGGGGCTTCCAGGACGAACAGACATGCAATACATGTTGTATGTACAGAGTGACAACATAATGAAATTACAACAAAGACAATCCATATGACAACATTAATATAAAAAAAATCAGTATCGTATTGCGAAAAAAAGTCACTGTATAGTATGTCGAAAAAATGAAGAAAGTCATAGGATAGTATTTCGAAAAAAGTCATAATATAGTATGTCGAATAAATATAAAAAGTCATAGTACAGT
This sequence comes from Sebastiscus albofasciatus, assembly GCA_916701655.1. Taxonomy (NCBI): domain Eukaryota; kingdom Metazoa; phylum Chordata; class Actinopteri; order Perciformes; family Sebastidae; genus Sebastiscus; species Sebastiscus albofasciatus. Next base: position 5,787 of record CAKAOI010039900.1, read on the forward strand.
ATGTTAAAAACATTTTAAAAAGTCAGATAGTATTTTGAAAAAAAAGTCATAATATAGTGTGTTGAAAAAATTAAAAGTCTTAGTATACTATGTCGAAAATCTTTTAAAAAGTCATAGTATAGTATGTCAAAAAAATAAAGAAAAGTCATAGTATAGTATGTCGAAAAAAAAAGTCGTAGTATAGTATATTGAAAAAAAGTCAGTATAATGTCAAAAAAATGAAAATGTCACAGTATAGTATGTCAAAAATTTATAAAAGGTTATAGTATAGTATATAGAAAAAATAAGTTATAGTATATAATGTCGAAAAACGTAAAAAAAAGTCATAGGATAGTATGTCGAAAAAATAAAAGTAATGTTCTAGTATAGAATAAAAAATCAGTGATAGCATAATATTTCGAAAAAATGTCATAAAAAAAGTTATAGTATGTCGAAAAAAGAAATAGTACAGCATGTTTTAAAAAGTCCTAATACAGTATGTCAAAGTCATAAAAAGGCCATGGTATAGTATGCCAAAAAAAACATAGTATGTCATAATATAGTACACTCTTCCTTCGTGACCCTCAATCATATGCTTGCTCCCTAAATTGGCAATTACTCATCAAAACTTTGAGAAAGCCTGTTGTAATAGTAAGAACAGATGTGTGCGAATGTGATACAAATAACTGTCTTCTTTTGTCCCCAGATGAGTGCAGAATTCCACTGCACAACATGAGGATCGAACCCACAACCTCCAGTCTTCTATCACCCTATCCTCCCTGCCTGTAAGCAACTGAATCAAATTTGTGAATTTATCCAGCAGGTTCTGCAAAGGTTCATTTCTAATTTAACCTTTAATTTATACTTTGAAGCTGTCTGATGGTTATTTCTTACACCACTGTTCTCTGGGACTTGTAGTTGACTCCTGCATTTATCTACTGTATTTGTGTCACAAGAAACAGTCACCTGATGTTAAAGTCTATACACAGATTTTTCTACTTAGCTTTGAGTGCCCCAGTTCCTTTAATTTCATACTGTAACACTCCTGTTGTGATCCAATGTTGATTTAATAAAAGTTATAAAAATCAATTGGATGTCTGTATTTTTGTAACTTGATTTGTAAGATTTGTTTGGAGAGAAAGTCAGAACAGACCTTTTCATTTTCATTGTGTTGCACTTCCTGTCAGTTATTTTAATAACAAACATTACAACAGGAAATACAAAGGGGCAGATTTTTATGAATATATACTAGGAAATTTATTTTGACATTTTTAAGGCGGACTATACTATGGATCTATGACATTTTTTCTGACTCTTCTATGGCATGTAATCTTTTTTATGACTCTTATGGCATACTATTCTATGACATTGACATTTTTATTACATATTTGTGGCATACTATGCTATGATTTTTTTAAATTTTTATGGAATAATATACTATAGTATTTTAATGACATTTTACAATACTATAACTTTGTATATGACTTTATTATGGCAAACTATATCATCACTAACTTTTTTTTATGACATTTGTATTACTCTTTAATGGCATAATATAGTCCATCTAACTATAATTTTTATGGCATACTATACTATGAAAATTTAATGGCCGACTACTTTTTTTTATGACAAACTATATCTTGACTTTTTCATGGCATACTATCCTATGACTTTTTTATGACTCTTAGGGCATAATATAGTCTATTTCTTATGACATTTTTATGGCATACTATATTATGATTTTTAATTATATTTTTATGACTTTTTGGCAAACAATACTGCGATTTTTTTTTTAAGACATTTGTATGGCCTACCTAAGTTCTGACTTTTTATGACATACTAAGACATTTTTTATGTAATTTCGGTATACTGTGCTATGACGTTTCTATGACTTATGACATACTATAATATATTTCTGACATTTTGTTATGACTCTTATGGTATACTATATTATGACATTTTTATGGCATACTATACAGTGATTTTTTATGAAGTTTTTATGGCCTATTATGGAATTTTTGCCCAATGATGCCAAAAACATACTGCCTACTGCCACTTTAATGGAAAGCACGGTGCGTCTCTTACCAACGCTCAAGAGTGCCTTGTATCGGTATCGAGCGCCGACGGCCGTGACAAAGCGTCGGTATTTGACGCCCTGGGAATGAGAACGGACTGAAATATTTCAATATCTGACTGTATTGAAGAAAAGCTCTTGCTCACTCAGTAGCACTTTAAACATCTTGCAGCATCTCTCTACTCTACATAGAAAGAGTTGTCATAATAACCATAAAATGACATTAACTTGACAAAAACTTGCTCATGATTGTGACAGATAGTGATATACACATAACAATCACATCATGTACTTGTTTCTACCTCTCTCAGATCCCTCTCGGCTTTGTGTGCAGAGGTCTGTAGAGAAAACTGGTGGTTTTGTCATCACTGCCTGAATGTGTCAAACTAACGCTACATGATGGGTTTTTCCACAGCGGTTTGGAGGGGGACCACACACAGTAATAACAGTGCAGACACACAATGTAATTTATCTGTAGCAGCACCAGAGTCAGTCAAAACCTCAACACCAGTACAACCTTTCTACTGAACAGTTTCACACTAAATCAGTTTTACAACGTGGTAACTTTAAAGTGTTCTACAGTGGAAGACTGAGCGCTGAGCGGCTATGTGCTGTAGTCGTAAATAAAAAAAAGACTAGGATCTACAGCTGATCATCACCTCAACGCTAATAAGCAATAAAAGGAGGTCGTATTTTAAGAACCGCATCATTTTATTTTGATATACTTCATTACCTTATGTTACATCCTTTATTTAAAAAGTTATTTACTTTGATGAGTGCTATATCATAAAAAAACAGTCTCCTGTGTCTGTTGCTTCCACATTGACACCATGTATATAGTCTATGACTGTGAGACTGAAGTCAATCTAGTCTTGCATAATTGGTTTGTAAAGGAAATGAGCGTGCGTCATGAATATTAGTCAGCGATCCATTAGAGCACACGGACATCAGGGACCATGAACTTCAGATGACCTTTAACCAGAGGGTGTAGGAGAGAGAGATGATGTTTAAACATCTGTACTGAATGTACCTGCACTGCAAACAAGCAGCTTCACTGGTGATTCTCTGGGTAAATCAGCTAGAGGCCAATCTCGTGTCTTTCTGAGGGAGACAAAGACAACAACAAGAAGGTAGAGTAAACAACACATCTAAGGTTCACTATAGGGTCTGAGAAATTAGAGAAGATAATTACTTAATGGATTGGAGATTATCGAAAGATCAAATTGATTGTGACAAGAAAAACACTCGGCATGGGCCATACAGATCCTGACTGAAAGGGCACATACAGTAGGGCCTCCGTGCCAGTAAAAAACATATATATTACTCCACTAAGTAGAATTTGGAAACAACTTTTTAATCTCTGATTACCTGACAATGAAGGGAATATAATTACTGCTACTGTAAATGGAAAGGGATCACTTTAAACTCCAAAGTGATCCACACTCGTTACCAATATGAAGCTTTTATAGAAAACTGTTCATAAACACCATCTCTACCACCAACAAGCCAGGCCGCCATTGTAAATAAGAATTTGTTCTTAATTGAGTTTCCTGGTTAAATAAAGATGAAATAAAAAAAAAACAAACAGCCACAAAAGAAATGGACACCGCTAATAAAGGGTTTTGGGAAAATAGAATTAAACAAAAAACATGTACTACAGTATCACCAAATTCTGCATAGAATTAGCTATCACTTAAGCACATAACTATAGTTTATCACTTTAAAGGAATACTTTACCCATAAAATGACTTTGTATATTAATTACTCACCCCATGTCACCTTGAATTCATGAAGAAAACTTTGTTTTTCTCGCATGCCACCACGGTGAACGAAGAATCAAAACAAAAAATTTAGAAAGGTCTTGATGAATTTAAGTAATTTAAGTGGGAGCTACATTTAACAGCAAAACTATATCAAGACATCGCTATAGAAATTGTCACGCAGCTCACACAGTATAATCCAAGTCTCAGTCGTATGCTTACTACTTCCCAAACATACATCTTCACTAAAACCTTACTATTTAAAACACTTCTGCAGAAACAGTCTCACACTTGCGTCTTCCTGTTTTACAGCGAATAGAAGTAGTGAGCTTACAACTAGATGAATGAGACTTGAATTATAATAGTTTTGCTGATGACCCCATGCACTTCAATTCATCAAAACCTTTCTCCGTTTTTTGATTCTTCGTTCACCGTGGAGGCATGTGAGAAAAACAAAACACAAGGTGAGTAGTTGATATACAAATGGTCATTTTGTGGGTGAAGTATTCCTTCAAAGAAAAGCACAACAGAAGTATTGTTGATCAGGACACATAGAAGACAAAACACTGAATATAAACATGTCCTGATATAGGCTAAAAAATGTATCCCCATATTAATGAAGCTGTGAAGAGAAAGTCTGCGTCCTGTTGGGTGAAAAAGCACAAACGTAAACATCTGCACATTTCAGCCTCACCATCAGATATTGTTTTACATTATTTAGCAGGTCAATCATTATTTGATTGACGTGTTTTCTTCTTTTTTACTGCCACATTGTCTTTCTGCTGTCATAACACATGATTATTATGGAGAGATTAGAGAGAGAAAGACAAGGTAAGTGACTGAATAAATTGGTAGAGACACAAAGTCTTCCTTTATTTTATTTATTTGGACGAGCCTGATTTAAGAAAGGAAAAAAAAAATCAAGATTGTCAATTTCCAGATTTCACTGGAAAACATCTTTAAAAATTGATTATTTCTAGACAGATATAAATTGCATTCATTTATCCAGTACGTTAAACAGAGAAACTCTCTCAGACAGTCAGAGCGTATTTTTCCATCATCATTGCAAATGATTTGAGCGCCTTTCAAAAAAATCAAAACAACTCAACTGTCCAGTCTAGTGCAGGTGCATTCATTATATATTAAGAGAGCTTCCTGAAGCGTCACTTCTTATAATAACCTCAGAAAGGTAGTACACAGGTATTTCCATACATTGGAATGTCTATAATGTGCTACAGATTTTCTCTTCCTATCTCATTTCACCATATTTTCGATACAACTGTAAAAGAGTTAGCTGAACGAGGCTGTAGATTACACTGCTCTGTAATTAGGCACAAATAGTCTCATTACTTCTTGCACATGTGGAGGAATCCCCTAAAACAAAGAAATGGGAGTAAAGATTCCCATGAAGGCACACACTGCTGTAGCTCGTGTTTCTCCATCTTTTTCTGTCCAGAGTAATACAGGCACACACAAAGTTACTTTTTTCTTTGTGTTTTCCCGTTTGTCCATAATGTTCATACCCCAGAGAGAGAGAGAGAGAGAGAGAGAGAGAGAGAGAGAGAGAGAGAGAGAGATGAGATTTAGAGGAGGATTAAAAACAAAAATCATCTCACACAATCTCTACTTTTCTTTGCAGAGACGATGCAAGTTGTTGAGATGGATCGAAACTGAAACAGACAAGTTTATAAATCCCTCAAATTTAAAATCTCCCACTATTCCCAGTACATCCCTTTTAATTATTCTCATTTTTAGTAGAGCTGCCCCCCTCTTAGTCTACTAATCTGTCGTTTTAACCTTAGTCAGCTAAGATTTCTTTAGTTGAATAGTCGTTTTTTTATGCTTTTTTCATGCTGAAATTGCCTGATTCTAGTTTTCCAGCCTTTACACACCGGGGCGTGACGAATAAACGGCAAAAAAATGAAGAAATACTCGCCTGCGAATATTATATGTCTAGGGCTTTTATTGTGAAAGGTAAGAACGGAAGGAGTGGATCTGGTTTGCGCTGCCTTTGTCGAGTTTGAAAGGAGTAATACTGGTCTGTCGCCCAGACCAGATTCCCAAAATTTCCGTGAGTTCGTATACTGCTGCTTCCTCTTTATCCTGATTGATTTTCTGTGCCACTCCTTCAATCCCTTACATATCTACTCTGTTACTCTCCCTGTACTTAGTCCATTCTTGACTTGTTATTTATTCTGAAACGCCTAGTATTAGCGGTAACGTCAGCTTCTGCTGTTTGTCTTAGCCCTGTGTCTGGTCCAGCCTGGTGTACCTACCTAGCTGTTTTTCACTTCACGGCTAACGATACTCTGCTAACTTGTTAACCACGGTTTGTGCTGAGTGTGCCGCTGTTACAGACAGGGTGTCTCTGCTAGAGAGACGTACCCGTGAATTAGCCCCTTTTTTCCTCATCCGATGAGAGGGTCGTACTGTAAAGCGTGTCGTATGCTGTACAGATTGTAAAGCCCCCCGAGGCAAATTTGTGATACTGGGCTACACAAATAAAATTGACTTGACTTGAAGTCACAGTTTGCTGTCCTGGTTCGGCTTTCATAAATATAAGCGGACCTTAAAAAGTATAATATCCAAGAATTAACTAAAAAACGATGTATACACTGATGCAAAAATAACCCCTCTCAATCATCACTCATGCCCCTCTAGAAGTGTGTGGTGGTGTCTGTTTCTGCAGAGATCCTGCAGCCCTCTGCCTGTATTTTCGCTTTCTTTCTTATTTTGCTTTACTCGGGATGCTTCTGGGTGTCTGCAAACAGCCTCTGGGCCCCACGTGGGGGTGTAACCTCCAGCCAATAACAGCGCACAAGGTGTGAAGCCCGTTCAGGTGGTCAAATATTACCACTTTGTCATGCCCCTCGGCTTCTGATACCGACTCTCAAGTACAAAACGCTGTATTTCCTGGATGAGAATGGGTTGTGTTATGTGCATGTGTTCCAGTGATCCCCCTACTACTACTACTACTACTACTCTCTGTGCTGTGAGTGCAGCTATGATCAGTGTGACTTTAACTAGAGCAGCACTGAGCCACAGCCAGCAGACAGGAAGCCTGCATTCATTCAAAATCCTGCAACTCTGCACTTTCCCGCAGGGTTATGTGGAGTTGTGCAGTCAGTAACCGCTTAAAAAAAAATCTGTAAATAACATTTTATTTCTCAGATTCACTGCTTTTGCTCACACTAACTCCGCTCACTTTATAGCTCGCACAACCATTGCTGCTCTCTCTCTCTCCCTCCCTCTCGGCTCATCGAGCTGTGGCCAACTTTGAATGCGGTTCAAAGTTGACAAACAGTAACCGACAATATCTTTAACCGGTTCCACAAAACGTTATTGGTTGATGAGTTTATTCACGATGCAAAGGCTCAGAAAATCGACCTTGTTATATTCACATTCTGTGTGAAAATATAATATATGACAGTTCGGAAAACTATGTTGACGCGTGAAGTAATCGCACACAAAAAAACGCCGCCGGTGTGTAACGGCCTTTAGTCAACTAAGAATTTCTTTAGTCGAGGACAGCCCTAATTTTTAGCTAGCAAATTGGTCAAATTGAGAAACAAATGACGGAACAAGCAAGACAACACTTGAGTGCAGTTAAGAGTAAAAGCTCTGCTGTTATAAAGAGAGTTGAGAGGAATTGTATGTCTTCATTTTGTAAATTTCCAGTCAGTTAAAATCACATATGCAGCTTCCCATTTGTGCAGTCAAAAGGTGATCTACGTTCAGTTTTACCTCAGAAACTGCTGCACAATCAGCTGGTAAAAAGAAGGCAGATGAGATGGAGAGCTGATCCTAGGTCAGCACTGACAAATCACCAGGCCTGGTACCCAGGTGGGGACCAATTTAAGCTTCAGTACAGCCCGTCTTTTCACGTGAAAACAAGACTGATTCCAGTTCAGTGCTGCATTATCAAACCTCCTTGTTCTCTTGGAGCAGCAGTGCTGGGCTTCACAGCCTTTTTTTTTTGTGGATCATCTGAGGAAGTTCAGCTCACAGAGTATCCGTGCGGGCGTGGCAGATGTCACACACTCTGACCGGGTGGTCCCAGCCTCGGGAGGGCACAGGCTTGATGTGTGTGGAGCAGGGGCCGCACACGCCCTGTCCACACGCCCTGCAGTGGTGCTTGGACATCACCGGGGTAAAGATTTTGGAGCACTGGTGGCACTGAGTGATGTCGTGGTCTGGCACCCAGTAGTCAGGCCGAGCCACGTCTTTCACAAAACCTGAAGGGAGTCAAGATTTTCGGGATATAGTTTTAATGAGAGAATAAATATCCATATCTGAACAGACCATTCCGTGAAACTGCATAATATTATATACACTGGGGCTGATGTAAATCACTTTACAGGATACCAAGCTTCATTAATGTTTATGGTGTGAATCTCCAAACAGATATTAAATAACTCATGAAGGATGGATAGCTTTAGACCATTAGATGTTTATTTATGACAAACGTTTCTCGCAGGTGAGCCATCAAGCCAAAGTGGCCCAGTGGTTCAGTCCATCCATCTCGCTTTGACAGACTTTAGGGTCAACTCATTTCGGGTTGGTTGCAACCTAAACAATGTTACAATTAGCGCGGCAATAATTTTATTGATTACTCTAATGACTAATTTATCAATTATTTTTAAACTACAGATTAAGATACTAATTAATTTATCCAAAATAAATATCAAAAACTTGTCCGATTAATATTTAATAATGTTATTCAATCGTTTCCTCTTAAAAACAAACAAATATAACAAGATAATAGACCTTATTTGTCAGATGCCTGATCAGAAAAATACTGGATTGCTGTGACACATACCTGTAGATTAATTTAATCACTGTATGTCACAGCAACTCTTTCCCTGAACTGGAGAATCAGTATTTTTTACATAAGTACTTGACTTAAAACTTACATCATTTACTCACTTACATATTTTTGTAATCAATAACGTTGATTATGTTGACAAATCATCCCGGCCCTGGTAGAAAATTACTTCCACTTATGTTTATCTAACAAATAAAATAAAAACGTGTGTTTTAATTTGACAATTTCAGCCAGTGATTGCATCAGTGATACAGCAGGCCAAATCACATTTCTGTACTCTAAAATTGGTAATTAGAATCATGTTCAATAAACATCTGATTGGTCATTTGACTTGGAGATAATGTGCAACCAGCTGCACTGCCAGTGTGTGTAGTAGTAAAATGCAGCTGTACTCACAGAGCGGGTAGTCCACAGCTGTGGTGACCATGTCCAGTGTAGACTGGGCCATCTCCGTCACTCTGCGAGCTATCAGACCACGAGGCTCCACCTTACACACTAAAGAAAAGAGGTGTGTATATGTGGGAGAGAAAGACGCAGACGTACATACACAAAAGCAACAATAGTATTATTTATATGTGAGCAGCTATCACAGATATACAATCAGAATTTAAATACGAGAAATCTTTTTTTCTATCTTTACCCACTGAACAGTCTTAACCTTTTCCACTCCACCCCTCTTTACTATTGACCCGTTTTTGTCTTTTTTAGGGGGGTACAGGGGGTCTTTAGGGGGAGATAGCAGGTCAACAGTAGATGTCACATAGAAGTGGTGTACATCATCTGAAAGCTGGGAATCTGAACTTGTGTGAACTGTGTGTCAAGTTGTTCTAGTCATGAATCAGAAATTAAACAAATGATTAATTAATTAAAATAAATTGTGAAAGAGAAAATGGCTACTTTGGGGACTAACATCATCACACATGAATACAATTGGGCTCATTGGATCCAAAAGAGTCTCAGCTTCACAGTGAGACCCAATTTATGCAATTCCAAGACTGTTTATGGACCCCAGTATGCAGAAATATTCAAATACACAATTTTAGAATAGGCGAAAATGACACATTTATACTACATGCAAAAAACATCTGGGGTTTTGCCCAAACCTGCATGTGATTACCATAAAGTGGGCATGTCTGTAAAGGGGAGACTCGTCGGTACCCATAGAACCCATTTTCATTCACATATATTGAGGTCAGAGGTCAAGGGACCCCTGTGAATATGGCCATTCCAGTTTTACCCTCGTCAAAATGTAACCTAACTGCATTATTTAGCATTCTTCCCGACTACTGGTATCAATGGATTCCTTAGGTCGTCTAGTTTCATATGATACCAGTACGTTACCCACTAGCTCTAAAACTGAGCCTGCTACAGCCTCTGAAATAGAGTAAAGTTGGCCGAGGTCGCCGGCGTCCTCAAGGAGTTTAAAAATTCAGAAATGTGACTATATGGCTTCTTACATTTTTTATGCTGTCTGTAAATTAATTTAACACATTTTACACTAAAGAAAATTTTAAAAAGTTGGAAATCTAGGTGTAGTAAGGTCTGAAATTACAAATGAACAGGAAAAAGATGCTAGCAAATGAAATGCTTAATCTTGTTCTGTATTAATCCACGTAATGTAAAAAGATTTATCAATACCTTTTGCTTTATTCAAATGACCTCTATGTAATTTAACACAAAGTTCACTAGTTGGTTGGAAGTGTCCTACCCTGGTTGTTGGTGTCAGCTGGCCCTCCCTGTCGGTAGCAGGCCTTACACACTCTGACTGGCCCGCTGCCCCAGCCTCGCTCCGGCACCGGCATCCTGTGGTTGGAGCAGGGGTGACAGAAACCCTCGCCACACGATCGGCAGTGGTGCTTCCTCTCCGCCTCCTCGAACACCTTCTGACAGTCGTGACAGGCCTGAGGGGGAGAGGAGGGTTCAGTGATGGCAGGACAGACATGATGACATTATTATTGCAGGCATTGACTGAATAATTAGTTAAACAATGCGGCCTTGTGTATTATAATTTAAATTCTTGTCATCGGAATTGTTCTGCAGTGTTTTGGTTTTTGTCTTTAGCTCTTCATACTCACGGTGATCTCTGTGTTGGGTCTCCAGTATGGCGGCGCCACCTGGTCAGTGACCCAGGCAGCGACAGCCTTGGTGGGGCCGGTGCTGTACTCCGACACCGACTGGATCACGTAGTTCATCCCATCCAGGACCCTCTGGGCAGCGTTCTGGTGGTTGGTCAGAAAGGAGTCCGACTGAAGGAAGAAACAGGGATGAAAAAATGCAGACAAATGAATAACAATATCATATAATACAATAAAATAGATAATGAAATAGGTAAATTAAATAAAATAATAGATATATAAGTAAAGCAGATGGCGGTGGTAAACAGATTATGGCACAAAAATGAAATCCTGCAGGTTATCTCTTTAGTTCGTTTGTTGTTCAGGAAGTGACATATTTAGCAGCCAAAACTTTCTTCTCCCCCAGAATGAGGGGTAATTTCTCTCTTTCTGTCAGACTTTGGAAATTGGGGCAATTCTTGTCGTATTTTGGGAAGAATGCCTCTCTGATGTTGGTTGAAATGTATCACTTGCAGGATCTCAGGCTCTTTGGTGAAGCTAACTGCACGCCAAACTTTATGTAAGATGTCGCCATTTTAACGTTACATTAATGGCAAATGTTATGCATGTTGCACGTGAATGAATTTAATGATCCTCCGAGACAAATCCAATGTCACATAATCTCAGTTTCTAAATGTTCTGATGTGGCATCCAGTGATGCAAGATAAATATGAATAATCTCATCCATCTCAGTATTCAGGACTTTTGTACTGAAACTATAAACTTGGAAGAAGAGAAGAAGGGTGGCGTACTCACCCCCTCCCAGACGTGCTTGACCTCAGATCGCACCACACCGCTCTCAGGGTCTTGGTTCCCCATCCAGTACTGTCTGCTGCGGTAGATCACACCACAGCTAGCACACTCCAACACGTAGCTGAGAGGGAGGCGGGGAGACACTGTGAGATGATCGGATGACAGGCAGTGAAAAGGTGCGTATGTGTGTGTGTTTTTGTGTGTGTATTTACGTACCCTGACCAGGCGTACTTGGCCAGTCCAAACCATTGGTTGTCAGTGGAAGCTGACGTCTTGGGCAGGACGATCACCTCTCTGCCTCCTTCATAGCACCTCTAGAGACATGAGACAGACAATAATATAGAAAATATATAAGAAAATGCGTAGCGTGTTGTTGTGAACATTATGAACCGCTGAAACCATATAAACAACATCACATTTTGAACATCTAAACTAGCTGGCGAGACTGGTGTCAGGAGTCAGTCTTACCTTACAGATAAGGACCTTGTTGTTGAACTGGTGTGCATACTGGCACAGTCCATCTGCCATGTGGGGGACCCTGTCTCTCAGATGGTTCATTCCATTTTTACAGCGAATGCTGGAGACGAGACAGAAAAGCCAAACGTTTCAGACCAACATGACAGATGACAGAGAATCAGTGATGCGGGTAGCTTTTTGTAAAAGTCTGACAGTCTATTAATTCAGGACCGAATCCTTTCAGAACCAGCGTTGATGGATTTCTCCCTCTCTTGGTTTTCCATAAAGAAGAAACACAAAGAGTAGGGGACTCCTGTTTCTCCTTTCCAAAAATATGGAAAACGCATCAAGTTTTATGTGTCCCACCGGGGAGACAGTTAACATCCACGAGAACAACAACAGATTTCTGCTATAAGAGAATAAATTCCTATTCGGTGATTCAGCCAGAGGCAACTGAACATTTTCTGTTTGTGTGTCTGTTTATGTTTCCATCTGGCAATAAAAGACTTTAACTGCCGTGTGAAGACTCTGAAGAAGAGGACGTTCCAAAAACTCAAGTGAAAAGAGGTACATTTAGACAAACGTTTAAAAATAAAGATCCCCACCAGACATGATTTAAGACTTATAAACATACTCTGCTTTGTATGATGATTTAAAAAGTTCAATTAATTATAATAAAGCACATCTACTACTCTACAGAACTGTTCAACTGGGAATTGTATCTGCTGAAAGGAAGCAAAGGATCATTGTACAGATGTCTGAGGTTTGACCATGAGGAGCTGACTTCATCCACAACAGAGAGGGGGGAGCTGCCACTGACGCCAGAGTGGAAAATGCTTTTAACCCAAATGGCCGTCTGACCTGTCTCCATGTCTTGAAGGCTGAATGAATGATACTATTCTTTGAGAAACAGAGTAATGGACAGTAGACTGCTGTGAGGTGGGGAGCAGTGGAGAGAGAGATTTATCTCATTAAGCATCCAGCATAGAAGAACTCTGGGAGTTGCGGTAGGGTTTGGCAATACGACGATATCTATCATCAGATGATATAAAACTGTCTATTGTTTATATTATTTCTGTATTGTTTCTATCGTGATGTTGAAAAACTAGAAGAGAAATGGCGTTACGGCAATATTTAGGTCAGTTGGACGGCACTCTATGTTCTGATCCTTGCATGTGGGAGAGAGGTCACAACATGAGGGAACCGTCTCAGACTGCAGGCTATCTGTTGTCATTAACCTGCACTACGTTCCTTTTTTTCTGGACTACGGACTACAGTCTTCGGTACACAAAAATACATTAACACAATGTTTTGTTTGTGGCCGCTTATGTAGGAACAGCACCTCTGTTGCACAAACGGTTAACGGATAAATAAAATAATCTGGAGAAGCCCCTAGATAACACAGATAATAATTAAATGTATAGATTGGTATGGATGCTTGACGCTATCACATTATTTTATTTAATGACTTATATATCGGGATAGAAAATTTTGGCCATATCACCCAGCCCTAATTTGCAGCCCAGAAACAAAACTAGACATTCTTGGTTATCTATAATAAAGCTTTACATAATCTAGAAACTGTTTTTATTCCAAAGAATATTCGATTTTTTTTAAATCAAGTACAAACAAAAACATTTGAGGGAAAAATCAGTATGCACTGAATAATGTTAGACAAGTGATGAGAGGTGTAATTTTGTGCAGGTATAGAAGAATGACTGAATAAAATGTATGATTTATTTATTTTTTGACCAGTGTTTCAGCCTCAGTAAAATGTCATCTCTAGAATGGAGAAAAACTGGAGACAAAAAAAAGAAACTGCTCAGAATGTTTGTAATGACTTACTTGCAGCTGAGGCAGACAGAGGAGCAGGTGAAGTACTCGTCTGGGAAGAAGGAGAAGGGGGTCAACTTGTCGTCTGACAGTTCCCCACAGAAACGTTCACCTAGGGCCTAAAGAAACGTAAAAAAGGAAGGCGAAGATTGAAGGGAGAGAGGGAAAGTGGACACAAAACAAGATAAAAGTCAAAATGGTCTTCATCCCTCTTGTTAAATTTCTCTAAAACTCTGCTTGGTGTCTATTTAACACAGAAGGTAATAGTCCACCACTTACCTCCAGAGCGTGAAACACTATCCCGGGTTGGCGGGGGGAGCGTGTGTGAGTGTTCTTCACTTGCTGCTTGACGGCCTCCAGCAGCCTGTTGTAGTCAGTGGGGGGCGTGATGGTCTGGGTGCCAACGTACTGCACCGAGCTGAAGGCCTCCGTCCCCAAGTTCAGGTCGTGAAAACGCTTCTGGAGCAGCGTGTCGGCCTGGCCGGCCATCTTCGAATCTAGAAGGGAAAGGAAGCAAAGACATTTTATCTGGAGAGCAGGAACCACAGAACAAGAGATTAAAACCCATACAAATAAATCCTGTAAAAAGGCAAAGAATCATGCTTGAATGATTACACATGCATGCCATTTGGTATATTTCTTCCCCTACCATGACCGAGCAACTGGGTGTGCGTTGTCTCCTGGAAGATGATGACGGCGGGCCCAAGAGAAGAGAGGGGCACGTCCAGACCACAGCGGCTCGAGAGGGCTCTGAGCTCCGGGGTGAAGTGCTTCAGGTAGGCCCCCGAGGCGTTGCTCAGGAACTGGAACATGTCGTTGTGGAGGCGCTCTGCCCGTGTACGATAGACTACTATATCAGACACGGCCAATACCTGGAGAAGAAGGGAGTAGATATACATAGTGAGAACTTAGTAGCATCTATGACCTTTACCAGGAAAACAGGACACATGGAGAAATGGAAAATAGATGTAAGTGTGCGAGGATTTGTTGATAAATTACAGTGCGAGCATACGGAGAGGTTGACAAGGAAGACAAGCCACATCTTTTGAACACACAATAGGCTCATTCGAGATGAGCCAGGCCTGCGCACAATCGATCACCGGCGATCAGCGCAAAATGCATGCCGGTTAGATTTGTGCCCGACTTGCTGATGTCATGCACACACGTGAGCAACAACAACATCACAAGATCGAGGCGACCGCAGCTTTTAGAGCCAGGCGCCGCAGTTGCTCTCCACCGACTGCAAGACCCAGGGCATGATGGGAAACGCCTGGCTGTCGCCTGATCAAAGAGCTGATTGGCTCTTAGTTTATACAACAAACACCAAGTGTTGTAGAAAGTCCTAACTTTCTGTGTAATTGTAATATTTAATGCTAGATTGTAGGCTATTAGTCTCATGTTGTGCAATTAAGGTTTCATCTGTTAATTGTTTGAGGAAAAGAAACTACAGGGATACACTAATGTGTTGTCTAAAACACAGCTGGTAAGACCCAAAATACACATCACATCTGACTCTTTTACCAGTCAACTATATTTACAGGGACATATACTTGATGTGTGTATATACCCCTCTCCTGGAACCAGCTGCCCCAAAATATAATGCAATTCTGCCTTAGTTTGCATACTGCATACGACATGCTACATTTAGGCTAAATTTAGGCCAATACATAATGCTAGTATGCGATTTTGAATACAGCCATTGTCTCTCACCCTAACACCCTGTAAAATGTGTGCTGTGCAGACAAACTTCTATGCTATACATCAAGCTTTCATTTAATTCCAACAAAACCAACCAGCGACAACTAAAATTACCTTTAGCAGCAGCCGCATCCTCTGGTTCTGATTGGCTGCGGCCCCCAACAGGCCCTCCGTATCCAGGGAGACCAGGCTGAGTGTGGGGTCGTACGCGGCCCACACTCCCACCGTACAGGAGCTGGGGGACTTGGAGGTGTAGAACACACTCTCACCCCCGAACAGGATGTGGTTGAGGGTGTGGGACTTGCCATCGCCGGTGTTGCCAAAGATGGAGAGGACCTTGACTCCTGCCACGTCCCCACAGCCGAGTCTGTCCACAAACTCAGACTCATCGCGGACCTGGGAGGGAGAGGAAGCAGAACACAATGCGGAGAGCCATTTATGGACAGAGGATGGATTGCTCGGCTGTCTTAACATGATATCATTGGCTCCCCTGCTGACTTCATTGAATCAGCGGAAAAGCTTATTGAATTTGCGTGACCAATAAATTCAGTCTTGGATGACAAGGAGCTTTAACACACAACAACACAGAGAACTGGGTTATCTGCTGGGCCTTTAGCTCTCTTAGGACAAACACTAAGGACAAAATTGGCTGTGCATACATCCCAGACTATATGGAGATGTATAAAAATCATCATTATGTGTTAGGTGGCACAGACCGGAAAATGGGAGGAGTAACAATTAGTGAAGGTTGCCGATATAGAGCTACCTGCAGGAGGAACTCTGGTTGTGACATTAACTCAAGCTGGTGGAGTGACGCAGGTGCACAGCTCATTCCATGTGGCGTACAGGGAAGACGAGAGGCCAGGAACAACTGGTAGGCCTAAGACGGGTGTCTGTGTGTTTTGTTTTATGCTGTCAGGTTTGAATGTGTGAATGTGTGTGACTTTTATTGTGTTTGTGTATTGCAGACCTGCTTCCCTGATGTGCTGAAGGTGGTTGGTAGTCGGTAGGAAAATAGATCGACGTACCAGATATTTTAAAGTTTAGTTATGTAGTGTTTTAGCATTTAATAGGTTAATGTTTGGTAATTAAGTGTTTTTAAGATTGTTAATATTTGTCGGCTGTGGGACTATTTTTGTTGTTTGCGTTTGTTTTTTGGGGGTGTTATTTCCTGTCTAGTCTAGTTCTGGCTGGCAATTGAGCCGGCAGCAGGAAAAAAGATATGGGCATTGCCCTTGGGGCGAACTAGTCTCCTCTTGTTCTTTTTGTTGTTTGTTTTGTTCTGTTTGTCGATCTGCCTGCCTGCCTGCCCCACTGTGTATAATCTAACTCAGGGTGAATCCCAGTCAGACAGCCAGGGTAGGCTTAAGGTGTGCTGTAGTTGTTAATCGTTTGCAGTGAAATTAATCACGTGTGACTGTGTTAATTCATTTAGCGTGTAAGATGTATTGATTGCAGTGTGTACTGGTGTGGAACTCAGCACCCCTGTCCTGTTAGTATAGCTGGGGGTTAAACAGTGAGTGGGAGAATATGAACTGTAAAGCTACATTTCTGTAATAAAAACGTTCTACGTTCTACGTTTCTTTTTAAAGTTACCTCGTTGATTGTCATTCCTTATGCTCATAAATTACACACTAAGGACAAAACTGGTTGTGCTGCCTCGCCTTGCCTATGTACATAATATTCACATTTATTGTAATCACACTCACCAATTATGCTAACATTTTAATTATGCTTCTAATTAGGCTGAAACAGGAACAATAAGATGCTGCATCAACAAATATGTATTGCGTGGGTAAAAGCAAAGAAAAACATTTTAAAATGTTCAATCATACTGGCTCCCTGTTTCTCAGAGAATTTATTTCAAAATCCTCCTGCTGGTTTACAAAGCACTACACGGTTTAGGGCCAAAATACATTACTGAACTTCTATGTTATGAACCATCCAGACCTCTCAGGTCATCTGGATCAGGTCTGCTCAGTGTCCCCAGAGTCAGAACTAAACATGCAGAAGCAGCGTTCAGTTTTTATGCACCAAATATCTGGAACAAGCTCCCAGAAAACTGCAGAACCAACTCTGAGTTATTTTAAATCAAAGCTTAAAACCTTCCTGTTTGCTGCTGCTGCCTTTTATTAAACCAGATAATGATCTCATACTGCACTAGAGCTTTTACTCTTGTGTGTTATACTCTATTTTAGCTTCTATCCTAGCTTTTATTTTTAGCTTGTTTTTATTTTCTAATCTTTAATGTTTTTATAACTGTTTTAATTATGTCTTAATGTTCTTTTGCACTTTGTCTGAATGTTCTTGAATGTTTATGTAAAGCACTTTGAATTGCCCTGTTGCTGAAATGTGCTCTACAAATAAAAGCTGCCTTGCCTAATGAAAGCTTTCTACTCTTTAAAAGTTACACACTAGGGACAAAACTGGTTGTGCATACATCCCAGACTGTATGGATATGTATAATAATCATCATTATCACCACCTGCACTTTGTACTGTTGTAACAACAAAACAGAAGAAGAAGGCACCTCCCTGCGGGTCAGCTGTGCTGTGTGACTCACCAGGGACTTTCCCAATTAGAAACCCTTTTGCTCCCTCAGCAGTAGTTAGTTTCTTTGATGCATCATGAGCCCTTGTTAGCTAAAACATTACTAAGCTATATACTAACGTAATGGGTAAAAGCTATTTATTATTAAATTAAGATAAAATAAGATAAGATAAAATAAACCTTTATTAATCCCTGGAGGGAAATTCAGGTGTCAAAGCAGCAACATCAGCAAACAGAGTGAAACACAGGAGAGGTAAAGGTATACAAATTATAAAAACAATAGAGATATAAAAGATACAGAGTGTATGGGTGAACATAGTGTGTACAGTCCGTCAATAAATAAATGTAGTATGTGCAATAAATAAATGTAGTGTGTACAGTCCGTCAATAAATAAATGTAGTATGTGCAATAAATAAATGTAGTATGTACAATAAATAAATGTAATATGTACAATAAATAAATGTAATATGTGCAACAAATAAATGTTCATATGTGCAGTCTATAAAGTGGTATATAGGATGTATAGTGTAAAGTAAGTTGTATATAGGATGTATAGTGTAAAGTTAGTGTTATATAGGATGTATAGTGTAAAGTAAGTGTTATATAGGATGTATAGTATAAAGTAAGTGCTATATAGGATGTATAGTGTAAAGTTAGTGTTATGTAGGATGTAAAGTAAGTTGTATGTAGGATGTATAGTATAAAGTTAGTGTTATATAGGATGTAAAGTAAGTTGTATATAGGATATAAAGTGTAAAGTAAGTTGTATATAGGATGTATAGTGTAAAGTAAGTGTTATATAGGATGTAAAGTAAGTTGTATATAGGATGTATAGTGTAAAGTAAGTTGTATATAGGATGTATAGTGTAAAGTAAGTTGTATATAGGATGTATAGTGTAAAGTTAGTGTTATATAGGATGTATAGTGTAAAGTTAGTGTTATGTAGGATGTATAGTGTAAAGTTAGTGTTATATAGGATGTATAGTGTAAAGTAAGTGTATGTAGGATGTATAGTGTAAAGTTAGTGTTATATAGGATGTATAGTGTAAAGTAAGTGTTATATAGGATGTATAGTGTAAAGT
>CAKAOI010039903.1:0-15716 GCA_916701655.1 Sebastiscus albofasciatus
CGGGCTGGTCTGAGTATTAAACTGCTGATCTACTGGGATTTAACACACAACCATCTCTAGGGTTTACAGAGAATGGTCCCAACAAGAGGACAGATCCAGTGAGCGGGATGTGGACGGAAATGCCTTGTTGATGTCAGAGGTCAGAGGAGAATGGGCAGAGTGGTTGGAGATGATAGAAAGGCAACAGGAACTCAGACAACCACTCGTTACAACCAAGGGATGCAGAATACCATCTCTGAACGCACAACACGTCCAACCTGGAAGCAGATGAAGACCACCGGCACTAGCAAGGTGTACCTAATAAAGAGGACACCACCCGGTACCAGCAAGGTGTACCTAATAAAGAGGACACCACCCGGTACTAGCAAGGTGTACCTAATAAAGTGGCTGGTGAGTGTATACTGTAATTAAAACTACCAATAGCAACATGTTTTTTAATCAAAGCAAATATTTAAATACAAATGTGTGTTTTTATGCAAATAACAAAGTAAAAGGATAGCATTTAGAGTTGTTGATGGTTGGAATGGAGCACGACACGGAAGTGAAAGCAGCAATTTGTTTATTTAACCCTGCTGTTGTCTTCCCGTCGACCATGCAACTTTTGTATTCCCAGGTCAAAGTTGACCCAGTTTGACTGTTTTTAAAGCATATATTATAAATTATCAAGCAATTCTGTATTACACCTTTTTGAATTCATGGTCAATAAACCTCATTTATATGAAATTGGAGGAATAATGTTGATGGATTATCACAGACCGGTAATATGTCAAAGTTCAGTCAGAATATTACAAATATCATAATGTAAAAAAAAAATGTTTAATGACAAAATTGACCCGGGAACACCACAGATGCTATAATTTTGGATAAAATACCCATAATGCAACGAAAGTAGTGGTCATCATTATTATTTCTTTTTGCAAAAACCATATAAGGGAACCATCCATGTAATTTTGGGGCAATTAGGTAAAAGACATCCATATTTATGATATAATGAAGTTTGAAAATGGGTCAAATTTGACCCAAATGTGAAATTACAATGAACATATTTTGTCCCTAAAATCTGAGTAATCTCAATATTGATCAAAATATAGATGATTTTGCCCATAATCTTGCAGCCCTAACACACACACAGTATAAAGGAGGTACTGGGGAGACTAGAATAAGCATTAAATGAATGGTATGTAATTGTGCAGCAGCAGCAGCTCAGTCTGCCAACATCTCCCACACTCAGCAGTCCTGGAAAGCAGCAGCGGCAGCAGCGTGGCGTCAGAGCCGGATGGCGTCTGTGATGACGTTCCATGCCATAAATATCCTGAACCTATTAATCATCTTTCCAGCGGTGAGGGACAGAGTCAGGCTGACTGAACGCACCATATACAATCAGCACAAGGCTTTACATGAACAGTTCAGCAGAAATAGAATCACAAATGATCTCTCTTTGTTTCTTGTAGAGAAGCTCGACAGGGCAATGAAGGTTTCATATATGATTTAAGAATATGGGGAATCATGTCAGATTTATTTTGATCAATCCGAGTCACAATGAAAGAGCAGTAGAGAGATATGGATTGTTACATCAGGAGGAGGAGGAGGTGAATAAATCAGACCTCAACCAGATTCTTTGAGTCAACATTAGGAACGCCTCCTCGTAGTCGTCATGGTTTTAGTCCACTAAGATTTCTTTAGTCGATTAGTCGTTTATTGGTGCTTTTTTCATTCCGATTAACTCATTTCTGAGGAACGTATGAGCACATCTCTGGTTTAAAGCGGTGCTTTTGTGTGATCCTTAGTGGAGAAACTCAGTTTCACAGATCTGTGGGTTAAATCAACTAATCAATTAGTCGACAGAACGGTACGAGTGTTGGTCGACTAAGAATTTCTGTGGTTGAGGACGGCTCTAGTAAACACACACTCAGGTTCAGAACTTGAACGTGTTGTTGTGAAATCCTGTTGGTTTCTCATATCACATCTTTAAGTCAGACTGTCTGCACGGCTATTTGCAAGTGATCAGACATCACCGACCTATCTGCATGGGTTGCTGAACAAGGCCTCTAGGTATCGTATGCTTGTGTAAAAGGGGCTTGTTTGCGGCATCCAGGAGGTCGTGCAGACTGTCTGACATGATAACCTGAGAGCAAAGAGGAAACTATCTCTCTCTGCCACACATGTCTTTCTCTCTTTCTGTTTATGTATATCTGAGGATGGGAGGCTGAGCAGGCAGGACAGCTAGGCACACAAAGGCCACAAAGAAATGCATCAGTATAGACATCATCAGTATAGGCAACGGTGAAACCTCACAACTGGTAAGAACGTGAATTACAAAAGCAGGAACTTCTGGAAACGTTTGAGTCAAGGTGTCCGAAGACGTTGGATCTTGATGATTGTGTGTTTTAGTTGAAGGAGAATCTCCATTCTAGACCAGCAGACTTACTAAAGGCTAGAAGAGGTAAGAGGCTCTCCTCTCTTTGTCCTCAGCTCCCTGGCAGTGACTCTCCATCACCCCCTCCTGGCCTCAGTAAGCCGGCCTGGTGCTTCCCTTCACCTCAGGTGGGCCTGACGGGGGCGAAGTACCGGCGTGTTGTGTCTGCTGTTTAAATGTCGAGCGAGAGGAGCAGCTGGTTAATCTTTCTCCTCATAGAAAGGTGGATTTGGTTCTTTAAAAAGTCTCAGATTGTCTGAGAACATAAAATAAATCTACTTTTCGAAGCCTAGTGTGTTTTGAGTTGATGCTCCACCCTCCAACCCTGAAGGCTTGAACTGATGTCTGTTACACTGGATTACTACAGTGACATGTCTAATGAGCTTTACCCGGACTTTAAGGAGTTCACTGTATAATGATGAAAGCTTGACTACTTGTTTGTGAAGCCTGCTCACAGTTCCTCTCCTGTGTGTGTAGATACCGTGCCGGTGTCGTCGTCCACAGACTGGCAGGCGGCGTTTGGCTTGGGCTCGTCCAAACAGCAGCAGCAGGAGGACGACTTGGGCTTCGACCCCTTCGACGTCACTCGCAGGGCTCTGGCTGACCTCCTAGAGAAGGAGCTCTCTGTTAGGGAGGAGCTGAAGCCTTCTTCGTCGCCCAGCAGCTCCTTCTCCCACAGAACTCACAGAGCCCTGCTGAACAAAGGCCCCACCACACAGTCAGTCTAACAGCCTCCACCTCACACAGCAGCTTCCTGGACTTGACAGTGCTGCCGGGACCTCACGGTACCGGGCTCGGAGGAATCCCCATCACAGGTAAGACTGGATCAGGGAGATCTGACCTCTACACGTATAATGGTGTCTAACTTAATGTGGGTTTACAGGTGTAAATGACAGTTGTTTAAGGTGGCGTTTACTGGATGTAGCCCTGTGAAATGGGCATAAACTAAAGAAGGACTAAAGAAGTCTGGGTTTGTTGGACTGCCAGACTGCTTTGAAGGTAGGGAGCAAAAGAGCAAACCTGCTGCCAGATCATCATGCATCAACATCATACCATTTCTACTGAGGATTTCTACTTCATCACAATCAGAGGACATATAATGCAGTGTATTTTAGGGTATTCAGTCTCTGCAGAACTGGGAGCTTAAAGAAACAGCTAATACGTGACATCATTTTAGTGCATTGCATTGTGGGTAAACATATGCTAATTTATTGACCACTTGGTGGCAGCACATCATTTACTGTAGCTTTACTGTAACACAGCAGACAGGTACTGCACATATGACTCCCACCACAGCTGTTATTTCACTCTGTCATCTCAACACCTGCTCCAGCAGCAAATCAGCGTCCAAAGAGCACTTCAAGAATAATTAATAACAAGTACTGATGTTGCTTCAGGCGCCTGTTTAAAAGTCTGGACGTGTTTGTGGTCAGAAAAGAGACGGAACAAGTGTAGAAGGCGGGGAGGAGCCTGGCAGCCGCCAAACAACGACACCGTAGAGACGTGCATGAAGGTATAATGCCCGATGTATGATTGCACTTTAATTTATTGGCCTGATGATATTTCTCATTGTCTTACGTTCATGGACTAAACCTCAACCTCTTATGGTGGCGAGTGAAGCATCCTCTCTCTAAGGGCCTTTCCACACCTGAAATGTAGAACCAGGGTCGGCGTTTACATTCTAAACATTTGATCCGGTTGGTTTTGGTTTCACATTACAATCATGTGAGCGCACTAAAGTATGGAGGACGCAACCTGCCAAAATCATAAATAAATAAATGACTCAATAAATAAATATGTCGTTAAATATAGCAAAAATAATATTAGAAATTAATGTAGCCATTAATTAATTGATCAAATGTGACATTTATTTATGTATTTATTTTATTATTTTTTTAATAAATTATTATTTTTTAATGTCGTTTTTAAATTTATTTTATATTTCTTTTTAAATGCATTTATTTATTTATGCACGATTTTCCCTTTGCATTTCACTCCACTGCTGCCTCGTACCGATACCGGTACCGGTGTTGCAGATCAACCGTCAACCAATAGCCACCGGAAACGCGCCGCGCCTCTCAGCGACGATGGCGCACTGACATTTGGAGACTCTGCTCATAGAGCACGGATCGGTGGCAACACGTCGGACCGCCGGGCGCTCTGCACGACTCCGTGTCCTGCGATGGAGAGAACGGCTCGAGGACGTGACCGATGTCGGGGTGCCGTTGTCGCTTGCACGGCGCGTTTCCGGCAGCTATCGGCCTGGAAGTTCCAACTCTGAGCGAGCTAAACCTCAGTGGGTCCGTGAAGCAGTCCAGCAGGCCTGTTCACGGTCTCATGAATAATGTATCAGCAAGTTAGCAACATGGAAACACAAGATAACGGTTATTAACTTACACTAGTTGAGGCTTCCTCTGATAGCAGCCGTTAAAGACACCAGCTGATCCAGTGGGAGAGAATCCCTCCCTGTAAAAGGATCACTCGGTTGAAACTGATTTTGACGGCAGTTTTTCAGTCTCATGAATTAAACACGGCGGCGCTTGTTTATCCGGGGGATGCAAATGGCAACATAGGTGATGATGTTAATGCCAGCCATGCTTCCCTGCCTGACAGCCTGATTAAAAGGAGAAACGGAAAACCGAGGGAGGATTGTTTCCTCTTAATCACTCATGTTTTGGGGGTTAGTGCTCGACAGTGTTTAATTCAGAAGCTTAATATAATTAATGGAACCTTCCTAAGACTCAATGCTTGAAGTGACGGCTCCGGCAGCAACACGACATGTCCTAGTGAATAACGCCTCATAGTCTCTCCATAGTCTCCTCTACTCCTCCGCCATGTTGGAGGAAGCTAGCTGTGGGGGTTAATGAGTAAGTCAACTAACAATCATCCTGTCAATTAGTATTTATTATTCATAGAGCCATGGTAACCGGAAAGGCTGACTTCCTTTTGAGGCCTGCTGTCTGCAGCGTCTCATTAGACGGAGCTCTAAATGATTCCAGCTTCCCGACCTCGGCACCGCCGCGCTCCTTTTGGGCCGCAGGAGATAAAACATGGCAGCTGAATAATAATTAGCCCCGCTGCTGCCTCTTCCTCCTCTTCCTCCTCCTCCTCCTCCTCCTCCTCCGGACGCAACACACTTTTGACCACAGGGACAGAAAAGTTGATGTAATCGTTAGATTGTCTGAGCCCATTTTCTGAATTATAATTATTGTTCAGTGATGTAAACACAGCAGCCTCTCCTGCCGTTGAGGAGGTGATGTAACATGTAGTAAGCAGCTGACTCTGGATGTCAGCGGAGCATCTCTTCCACACTGAGAGAAGACGGCTGTGGAGACACTGGATTCTAGTGTTTGGGGACACATTTAAATATATTTAATACTGACTCTTAGACCAGAGGTCAGCAACCTGCGTCTCTTCAGCTCCTCTCAGCGGCTCCCTGTGGATTTATAGAAAGGGAAATTAATAACTGTTTTTTTGTTTACATTTTCATTTGTATTTATCTTTGTTGTAGGTCGATGGTACGACGCTGCGACGGAGGATTAGGGCCACATTGAGGGAAAATAATAAACCTGAGATTCAGAGAATAAAGTCAGAAGGGTCTGCTACTGACGGCTCGGTGCCGGATACCACGGGTCAGACCTTCAGAGGTCTAGAGGAGGTCTAGAGGAGTCCATGCCTCCACGGGTCAGACCTTCAGAGGTCTAGAGGAGTCCATGTCTCCACGGGTCAGACCTTCAGAGGTCTAGAGGAGTCCACGTCTCCACGGGTCAGACCTTCAGAGGTCTAGAGGAGTCCATGTCTCCACGGGTCAGACCTTCAGAGGTCTAGAGGAGTCCATACCTCCACAGCAGACCTTCAGAGGTCTAGAGGAGGTCTAGAGGAGTCCATGTCTCCACGGGTCAGACCTTCAGAGGTCTAGAGGAGTCCATGTCTCCACGGGTCAGGAGGAGGACCTACTGGTCATCATGTTCGGGCTGATCGGTGTATATTTAATGTCAATTAAAACTCACCTGGAAGAAACCCTGAATGCTTTTAGTCCTGATTAGATTAGATGTAGAACCTGAGGTGGTGGCCCACCTCAGCCTCTTGTGGCTGTAAAGAGTATTACAACAACAGAATACACTTTCACAGGTGAAAAGAAAGTAACTTAGTCATCCAGATCATTTTCTTTAGATCCGACAGAAAATGCATCACTGGAATGTTTTTTTTTTTCCGTACAGTTGGTGACAAACCGCTCACACAAAACCCGTCTAGACTCTCCAGTCTGGACCGGTTCCCCTCGTCCGTGTGGGAACTGGTTCTGAGTCCGAAGCAGCGGCCGGCGAGAGGCTCTGATGGAGGGGATAAACCTCCGATGCTTCTTTCAGCGGAGGCCAATTAACTTCATCTTGCTGAGGAAGGCAGCAGCTCGCCGTGATGTCACGAGCACTAAAGCTCTCACGCTGGGCCCGGCTAAATACTCACTATAGTGACACCGTCACACCTTCAACCAGCACTCCTCTTGGCTTTTCTTTTGCTAATTGGCTCAGCGAGGCGAGCTGACAACACGGAGTTTAAAGATGATATTTAAATTCATTAAGCAGGATCTGTTATATCGACATGAGGATCTTTATTCGTATCTGAAGGCCGGCGTCCCCGCGGCCACGTCCGTGAAGGATTCTGGCTTCGTCTCTGTGAAGGAATCTTTCAGTTCTCAGTTAATTATTTATTTACAGACCATTTTACCCAAAACTCTCCATTTAATCTCCTTTCACTGGCATTCCCCAACATGCACGACAACCAACAGCATTAGTAAACACACCGATGAGATTTATTTTGTTGTGATTTTACATTCAGTTGAACATTTCCTTTTTTTTTGTTCTCCTAGTTTTATGTTTTACTCAACAGACACGTTACTGATGTTAAAGGTCGATGGATCCGTTTCACCGTCTGTCCACAGGATGGAAGTTGAAGTATCTCGTGTGTGTGTGTTAAAACTGTGTTTCTTCATCAGTCAGCTGTTCAACCTGATGAAGAGAGTCCTGCTGTCTCTAAACCTCGGTCCATGTTCTGACGTCCTGTAGTCCTCGCTCAGCGCCGGGCCTCTCTGCTAACTCAGCTTTATTACTTCTGACTTTGAGTCGGACTCCATGCGTGACGGGAGGAATGCTTGTTTCTGTTTTGACCTCTGACGTTGTGCAGTAGTTGGACTATAAAGGAATCAGGAATAACCTCCTTCACCTCGTGATGTTAGCTGACAGAAATGAATAAATGGATGTTAACGGAGATCTGCTGCCTCACACGAACCCGACGCGTCCCAGCTGCTGTCTCAGGCTTCCTACACAGGTTCAGAGGCGTAGTAGTGTTACGTTAAAGCTCCGGTCCTGGGTCGGGTTTCAGATGGGATTTAAGGACATTTCACTGCGTCTATGTGTCACATGTCACAACGAGAGTGCAGCCAATCAGTAGCCTGGAGAGCTGATATGGAGCCCCAAAGTGTTTAATAGGAAATAAAAAAACCTCTTTTAACTCAACTCATTCTTATGAAATGTGATTTAATCCTTCATTAGCTTAAAGGTGTAGGGTTGGAGGGTTTTACTGTTCAAATGCAGTTTTAGTTCAATTTGATGAAACGCTCTTTACATCCTGACAGCAATCAATACATTTCTAGCCGGTCTCCAGCCGGTCTCCAGCCGGTCTCCAGCCGGGTACAGGAGGTGAGAGCTTTTCATTGAACCCTTTGAAGGAGCCGTCACTAACTGAAGATGGTGACCCACATAGCAGCCGTCACCTGAAACACTCGGCTCTAATCTCCCACTGGAGTTTTCTTTAGACTAAACTTTATCACTGGAAATTCAATTTGGAGAAAAAACTACTTTTTAATCTCTAACATTACTGACTTAACTCAACTTCTACCTTTACTTCCTGAAATATTTGTGCATTATTTTGCATACAGCCAATTGTACAGCGATCCAGAGCGAAGGGGTTGATCGACATGTAGCCTGTTAGAGGATGGAACTGCAACCCGAGAGAGCAGCTAACAGATCAGGGAGTTTCTCTCATTAAAGCTTGATTCTGGTTTATTACAACTTGAGTCTTATTTTTATAGTTTTAGCCTCCTTTCATGATTCAATTCTACTCACTCAGTTAATTTTCTGCGATCTGGGAACTCGTTGACGTTCATACAACAAAGTCACGACAAGTCAAGAGACGGGATGATCAGACAGTTAATGCAGATCTGAACCAGCGTCCAACCAGCGTCCAACCAGTGTCCAACCAGCGTCCAACGCTGAAGAGCCTTATACCTCATCAGGTTGCAAAAAGAAGAGAAAATGACCCTCGACTCCTCTCTTGATTTATTCCCTCAGTAAACATTGTAGACATGAGTTTATGGTCTCAATCTCTAGTTTCAAGTCTTCTTCAATACAGCATGATGGTCATTTAGTAAATGATGGTCCCATTTAGAGTCGGATAGACCATAAAGCAGGCTGACAAACTGCTACCACGGCGTTGTTCAGCGTTCGGTTGCACTACAAGAAATTTATCATCCTAATTAATATCAAAGTTAACGTGAATTCCGGATGCACCTTTGCTAACCAAGCTAGTGCTAGTGTTAGCTGGTGACTTGTGGACTTGGCGATTGTTCTGCTATAATGGTACCTGCCGGGCCTCACTGCTCACCAGCTCCGACCTCTCGCCCGAATACGGTCACTTCTGGCTCCAAAAAAAAAAAACACCTCATTTTTTGGCTTCATTTTTAAAGTGGAAGTATTTACTTTATTTATATTGATATGAACTAGCTGTACATGTTCACCTCTGTAGTTTCTGGAATACATTAGATTACCTCCGCCAAAAGCCGAAGGCCGAGGAAGGAGGTTATGTTTTCACCGGCGTTGGTTTGTCTGTTAGCAGGATTACTCCAAAAGTCTGCGATGGATGTGAATGAAATGTTTCGGAGGGGTGAGGTGTGGCACAATAAACAATCCATTAGATTTTGGTGGCGATCCGAATCATGATCCAGCTTTGGGAATTTGTTTTTAATAACTCCAGTCAGCCTGAGCATTAACACCACAGGCTTTAGGACACGCACAGTGTAACTGATGACGCGTTCATAACCTACATGAAACCTGCCTCGGCGGAGGTCTGCGCTCTCCGAGTGCACTTCTAGTTACGTCATTGTGTTCTTTTCTTTGGGGGTCAGGTGGTGAACGGACGAACTAATTCACATTTTCAACTTGTATATTTCTGTCGATGTTCACTTGTTATCTGGTCGTAACCGCCGGGTAACGCCAGAAACATGTTGTCCAAACCCGTTTTGGAAAGTGTTTATGGCCACGATCCAAAGCTCGCTGGGTGAAAGAGCAAAACCTGATAATTGTTTAAATATCGGGGATAGCGCTGCACATTATCAGACAGTCTTTATTACATAACAGAGCTAAAGAGCTTGAAGTGGGTTCCAACAGTGGAGGGGTGTCGGGGGGGAGAGGGTTTCTGAGGTTGTCTGACCGTCTGACGAGCCGCTCTGAGGAAACCTTCTGGCAGCTGAAGTCTCCACTGGACTGAATCTTGACAGGAAGTGATTCGACTTTAGAATGAAGGCATTGTCTGACAGTATAGATGCAGAACACACAAAACATTGGTAAACCTCACTAGTTAACCACATCTCTCACTAGTTAACCACATCTCTCTCTAGTTAACCACATCTCTCACTAGTTAACCACATCTCTCTCTAGTTAACCACATCTCTCTCTAGTTAACCACATCTCTCTCTAGTTAACCACATCTCTCTCTAGTTAACCACATCTCTCTCTAGTTAACCACATCTCTCTCTAGTTAACCACATCTCTCACTAGTTAACCACATCACTCTCTAGTTAACCACATCTCTCACTAGTTAACCACATCTCTCTCTAGTTAACCACATCTCTCTCTAACCACATCTCTCTCTAGTTAACCACATCTCTCTCTAGTTAACCACATCTCTCTCTAGTTAACCACATCTCTCTCTAGTTAACCACATCTCTCTCTAGTTAACCACATCTCTCTCTAGTTAACCACATCTCTCTCTAGTTAACCACATCTCTCTCTAACCACATATCTCACTAGTTAACCACATCTCTCTCTAGTTAACCACATCTCTCTCTAGTTAACCACATCTCTCTCTAGTTAACCACATCTCTCTCTAGTTAACCACATCTCTCTCTCGTGCGCCCCTCTGGTTCTGGGTTACTGTGTAAAGACTCAGAGTACTCCTGATAGCAGATCCAGGTTTCTATAAACTGGGACGAGGGCCGATAAAATAAGACCCAAGTTGTAATTAAGTGTAATTACTGAACAGATGCCAGTCGGGGTTAACCTGTGTTCAGATCGGTTCTACTGGTGCTGTCTGATAGATGAGGTTCACCTTGTGGATGACCGGATGTCCGTATCTGTGCCTGCTGTCACAGCCTGCTCAACCAGCTGCTGTACTTGGTCCTGGTGAGTGTTTAAATGGCCTATTATTGCATCATGATCATCATCTCTATAATGTGCATAGAAATATTCAAGCCCATGCTCGTGTGTGTTTAGATTACTGACTGATGATCGGCGGCTGAGGCCTTGAGGAATCTAGCAAACACAGAACACTTCTTCTTCTTCTTCTTCTTCTTCTTCTTCTTCTTCTTCTTCAGTCTAGACGTGTTTTGACCGGGAAGAAAAGTCGGAGTGAGTTCTCATCAGATGCAGATACTGAAGCCTTCCATAGTTGGACATGCCCCCCCACCCCTTTAAATTAACTCTTCTTTATTGGCCATGTGCCAACGCAGGAGTCAGTCGGGTTAAACAAGATACTACTCCATTATGTCGCTCCTGCCTTTATACATCTCCGAGGCAGGACTCCACTTTGTCATTATGATCATTTTTTACAATGTTTTTCTATTAGAGACTTCAAAACAATCCCCCCCCACCACCCTCACATACACACACACAGTCATACACACATTTACCTCTATATGACTAGAATGGAAAAGAAATCAAACATTTGCTCTGAAGTCAGTCGACAGCTCGTTCACAACATGAAGGGCTCAGTAAAAAGGGATAAAAGAGGAATGCATGTATAAAACGCTAAATGGCAGACGGGATCATCATCAGACATCAGAATGAAATGCACCTACACCAGAATGAAAATGGTCCAACGCGTGACGGTTCCTGGTCATCACTTCTGTGGAATATTCTGTACAATAATGTACAACAACGGAGGTTCCTGGATCTCCTCGCTGCGACCTCAGAAGCTGGAATACTGAAAGTTTAACAGACGGGCCACCGAACATGATCCAAGCCCGGCGAGTCACACGGCGTCACGTCTGGTCCGTTCTCTTTATGTGAGTTATCCCACAGGAGGCTCCGAGAGGCCGAGTCCGAGAGAAACGTGATCAGAACGATCCAATACTGCTGATTCGTTGAGTCCTCCACGCTCACAGTAGAGCCGTTGATAGAAGCAGTTCCCACCGTAGTCCATCACCGTCAGAGCTTTAGAGCTCCTCTCCTGCTAGAATCAATCCAAACTGCGGTCTTTCAGTGTCTCCGTGGATTTCCTTCAGAACCTGTCTCGGTCCATTTCAGCTTCTGCTCCACAACAAAACAAGCACAACTTCAAATTTCTGATAATATTTCTTCAGTTTTTTTCTGTTATTTTCAAGATAGCAGATCATCAAGACACACGCACGCACACACACACACACACACACACAAATAAAAAAAGAAATCAGTATTCAGGAGAGACTGGAGATGAGCGGACGGATGAAGACGTGGAACAGTTTGTTCTGTTTGTCTGTTGTCATGTTATCTGTTCGGTTCCTCTGGCGGTCTGACGGCTGCCGGCTGCTCTAGCAGACGGTGCCGTTCTCCTGTCGGGACTTGGGGCAGGTGGATCGGGGTATCGGCTGGACGGAGGGAGCCAGGGTGCAGAAGAAGCCGGCGATGAGGGTGAGGCCGAGGCCCCCCCAGGCGCAGAACATGGACCAGCCGTAGCCGTGGCCGATGTCGTCGGGGAGGCTGTACTGGTTCCGCGGGTAACGGGAGAGCTCGAAGTTGATGCCGGCAACGCAGGTGCAGAGGGAGATGATGCAGAAGGTTCCTGGAACGACAGAACAGGATGTTGAAGGAGAAAGATACACCAAACCTCTGTCTGTGACAACCCTGACATCTACTGACATCTACTGACATCTACTGACATCTACTCACTATCCGCTGTCTCCAACACTGTCCCCTGCAAAATATGTTTATACCCGAGTCCAGGGGTCAGCAACCTTTACCATCAAAACAAAAAATCTGTCTGGAGCTGCTAAACATGTGATCATCGTGATGAAGGTAACTCAGTTTATAGTCTAAGTATATAGTATATCAGTCTAATGCAGTGAGGGCCAAAGAGACAATGGACTACGGAGTATTAGGGCCACATTGAGGGAAAACACATCTGAGATTTACACAATAAAGTCAGAATATTACGAGAATAAAGTCATAACTTTACGAGAAAAGAAGAAAATAACATGAAATTACTACTTTATAATATTATGACAATATTTGTTCCCACCTCGATAACAATTTTAAAAGATGTTTCTTGAGGCTGAGGGTCTTATTTTTATCTTTTATTTATTCTGTTATTATTGTTATTGTTAAGCGGTTTGAGATCTCTGAAAAGCGCTATATAAGTTGAATCTATTATTTATTATTGAGATGATTTCCTCAATGTGGATGAGCTCTTTGAATTGGTATACAGATATTCAGATGTCACTACGAGACCTCTCCTCGAGAAGGACTTGGACACGATAACAAACACACCGGATCATAGAGAGGTTTGGTTTCTCTGTTAGTCTCCACCATGTCGTCACACATCATAGTAATCCCGGTGTTGCACTCGGTTGTTCACATGAAAACAGAGAGCCTGAGAGAGGATCAGTACGGACGGTGAGCACGCTTGTTGGATTGTTTGTACTGACGATTCAACCGTTAAAGTTCTCCATCCAGTGTTGGAACTGTTCCAGTCACACCGGATCACCTGATACTGACTCTGCATTCAATGGAAAGGGCTGTCTGATACATCGCCAACCACTTCATCGCTCTACTGTGTCTGCATTGCATTGTGGTCCGTTGTTGTCTCTCATCTTCTCTGCTGGTCCATCTTTGAATGAACGGTGTCTCTCTGATTCACCACCAAACCACCGGCATCTCTCACCTCCAGTATGTCGCTGTATGTTTTAGTAACCTGTCCTCTCTCATCTGAGTGACTCTGTCCCTTTTGGACCGTGTTTAGCAGAGAAGCAGTCAGAGATGCAGCTCTAAATATGGCCTCGTTCTGGGAGCGCCGCTGTGACCCCGTGGGCTGATTTGGCCGCTGCAGACTGACCCAGCCTATTTTCTTTTTGCCTTTATTGCCAAGCAATATAATTGACTTTTTAATTGCCTGTTCATTATACAACTGTAGGGCACAGCACTAATCCAAGGCCCGTCATAATTGAGTGTGCAGTCGCCTCCTGCCAAGCCAGAGCGGTGCAGCACAGCAGATCAGCGTGTGTGTGTGTGTGTGTGTGTGTCACTACTGACTGCCCACTGCCAGAAAGTGGGACATCTACAGGGTTGTGTGTGTCTCTGTGTGTGCATATTCACACTGATATACTACACGTTCATTCATCTAAATCACCACTGATGAGATACACGCGTTTTCTATCCGACTAGTTCTAATAGCACGTCGTCGTACGGAGCCGAAGTCAGGAGGTGGTTAGCCTAGCTTAGCATAAAGACTGGAAGCAAGGGGAAACAGCTAGCCAGAAACAGAAATACATCCATGTGCACGAAGACAAATACTTCAACTGACTTTATGAATTACAAAAAATGATTTTCTTACAGTGTTGGGTTGACTGATGAGGTGGTGATGCTATTGACTTTCTGTGTGTGTGTGTGTGTGTGTGTGTGTGTGTGTCTCACCTCCCATGAGGAAGAGGAGGCCAGCCACATACTGCATAAGGCCTCTGTCCCAGCAGCAGCCGAGCACGCCGATGATCCAACCAAACAGGATGATGGCCACCGCCATGCCCATGAAACCCGCCGTCATTCGCCGCAAGTCTGAGGAAAACAGGAAGAAAAGGAGAGACGGTGAACATCAACTAGAGTTTAACAATTAACGCTGACCTGGACAGGATCATACTGACGCTGTGAAGAGAGGCAACACGACACTCACAGCAGTCAGTCACCGGCGTGCCGGTCCAGTTCTAGTCCACAATGACGCAGCGGTGTCGTGTTGCAAAAACTAAATCACACCCCGAGTCCAACTGACACAAAACCAGCCCGGCTGTCCTCAGCAGTCAGAGGGAGTCGGTTCTAATGTTGAACTAAATCACACTTAATGAGTCTCAAACGGGGCGGCGCGGTGGTGCAGCGGTTAGCGCTGTCGCCTCACAGCTACAGGGACGCAGGATCCCTTCTGTGTGGAGTCGGCATGTTCTCGCCGTGTCGGTGTGGGTTTACTCCGGGTGCTCAGGTTTCCTCCCACAGTCCAAAGACACGCAGGTTCATTGTTGACTCTAAATGTCCCATAGGTGTGAATGGTTGTCTGTCTCGATGTGTCAGCCTGTGATAGTCCGGAGACCTGTCCAGGGTGGACGAGAACGTGTCGGCAATAACCAGGAGGAACAACAGTCTGAGCAGAAGTATGGGAGAGGAGGAGGAGGAGGAGGAGGAGGAGGAGGAGGAGGACAGTCAGACTCACTCTGACTCCCAGTTGAAGAGAAGAGTTATGATACGCAACACAGATAAAAAAAACTCTTGTGAGAGACAAAAACTATGAACATTTGTTTGCAGATAAAGAGCTGTTCCTGAATTCAGTTAAATCCCAGATGAGTTTTGAATACAGACGTTATTAGACGCACGTTTTAAAGAACATGCATTTTTTAAATGTTTAAAAACTCGGAGAAGGAGAAGCGGTGGTGGGATTGTGGGACACTGGAGATTAAGGACATTTGTCAACAGACGATGAGAGACATCGCAGCGTTCTGCAGCGTCCACGGGGACCTGAGTCAGACTCTACTTAAATGTTAAATATTGAATCTATTGCAGCTTTTATGAATCTGGTCCAGTTTACGGAGACGACACAGTGAGGGCAAACAGAAAGAGACAGTGTGTGTGTGTGTGTGTGTGTGTGTGTGTGTGTGTGTGTGTGTGGGGACAGCAGTGTGCTCTGCAGGAGGGTAATGACAGTGACAACGACTGGCTGCAGAGAGGAGCTGAAATATGAAGAGGAGGAGGAGGAGGAAGAGCTCCGAGCAAAACCCGACTCCCCTTCTCCGAGT
>CAKAOI010039903.1:15740-25831 GCA_916701655.1 Sebastiscus albofasciatus
AGGGATGGAGGATGGAGGATGGAGGATGGAGGGGGGAGGTAAGGAGGAGGCCGGGGGCTGGAGTAGAGGACACCATGCGGTGGGGCGAGGAAAGGTCAAAACATTTGGCCTGAGAGGATGAATGTAGAACAACAGAAGACGAGTGTCCTCTCATGTAGGACGTGTTCCTTCATCTTAACCCCTTCACACCCAGCAGCTGCTCTGATGACAGCTAATGTTTAAAGTCACGTCTCCCTCACTTTTACAGTTTCACTATGATTGACTTACTAAACCGTGTCCCTCTTGTCACAAACCAGGACTCGTCACCGTCTTCTGATGCACACGTCAACATCTGTCTGTCAAACCTCATTTCTCCAGCTGAGGAACATTTTGAGACCCTCGCTGAGCAGACGTGATGCAGAAACACTGGTTCACGCCTTCATCAGCTCTCACTTCGACTACTGCAACTCTCTCCTTGCAGGCCTCCCAAACACAACTAGACTACAACATGTCCAAAACAGAGACGCCCGGATCCTCACCAGAACATCACCCCGGTCCTCCGCTCCCTTCACTGGCTCCCAATAAACCATCGGATCATCTACAAGATGCTCCTCCTGGTCTTCACCGGTCCCACCTTCCCACAGGAGTTCCTCACCCCTCCATCCTCACCCCTC
Organism: Sebastiscus albofasciatus; assembly: GCA_916701655.1. Classification (NCBI taxonomy): domain Eukaryota; kingdom Metazoa; phylum Chordata; class Actinopteri; order Perciformes; family Sebastidae; genus Sebastiscus; species Sebastiscus albofasciatus. The sequence continues at coordinate 16,394 of CAKAOI010039903.1, forward strand.
CATCCTCACCCCGGACACTCAGGTGTCTGGCAGTTCCAACCTTCCTGGAGCCAGCTCCCCAGAACATTCAGGGCCTCAGACTCACTGTTTTCAAATCTAATCTTAAAACTCACCTGTTCCTTTTAGCTCCCCCCCCCCCTATGGTTTTCTAATCACTGTGATTTCAGACTATCTTTAGTTGCCTTTAACTCATGTCAGGAAGTAATTTGTCTATCGTTTTATTCGTCCTATTTTGACGCTTTTAATGGTGTTTCTTGTGTAGATTGTCTTGACGTTGTCTGTGATAAGCACCTTGAGATATCACCGTATTTTAAAGTGTGCTGTATAAATTAAATTCACTATTATTAATAATAATAACTTGTTCTCTTCTATAAGGTCAAGATGACAGACGTGGAAACAAACTCCAGCAAATAAACAGGAATTCAAAGGCCGACTGTCCTGGAGCCGTTTCTGACACATGCAGATGTCCGTGCACGACTTTATGAGGACGGACGGAGCTCATGTGGAACTCCCCCCGTCAGGAGGCCTGTCAGTCACACACGGTAACCATGGCGACCCCTGACCTTTACAGTGAGGCGTGAACGTGTTTGACAGTCAGTGACGCTGTAGAAGTTGTGTTTCGTCTTGCTGAGCGTCCACACATACAGTAACGTCTGTCTTTGTCACATATCGTTTAGTTTTCAGTAATGCAGATTCTGCACCAGACACAGACACGCGGTCTTTGTTCGTCACACGTCTATTCATGGTCAGTCGTGTATTCGGAGCCTAGTTTAGATGACTTTGAGTGTTGATGGAGCAGCTACGATGTTAGCATATAGCTTAGCCCCGATCGAGCCAAACTCCATTCAGAAAAGCAGCATTTTAAAAGTGGTTTGCTTGTCGTTTTACAGACAGAACTGACGAAGCACCAATTCATTCATCATTACAGCATCCTTTTGATCCTTTTGATCCTTTTGATCCTTTTGTTGCAATTAAATCACAGCAAAATCTGTTTATTTTGGCTTCCTGCCGCAGTAGTAACCAGGTTATCTCAGTCGATGTGTGACTTACTAGATACGATGATGCAGCTCGGCGTGCGCCTGTTTGTGTTTTATACGACTTTGTCAACAGCTACAGAGCATCACTAGAGGTTATTTTGACCACGGTTGATGATGGACACAAACGTTTTTAAACATTATTTATACACAGGGGTCCGATGAGTTGAGAAGAAGTTAAACCTGTATTGGCTTCACATGTTTTAATAAAAGGCTAACGGCGTGCTGACACTGATGTAGGTCAGGGTGAGGTGATCTTTCCCGTCTTCCTGCACCCTGACGGACCCTCTGTCAGGTCAGATTAGCCCTCAACGTGTCCTCTGCCGAGAGTCAGATCCTGCAGGTTATGTGGGACTCCACAAGTTTAGTTTACCCCCCCCTAACAATGTCCTGTGAGTCCTCAGCATTACCACCCCTCTCTGGCATGAATAAGGCTCTGTACTCGGTCCACTCCTTTTCATCATCTACATATATTCCCCCTCGGTCAGTTCCTCCGCCGTTTCAACCTGGACTTCCACTGTTACGCTGATGACACACAGATATATATTAGCACCAACAGGTTTACATCCTGGTCCATCCTGGTGCGTCTCATACAGATGCTAAAGGTTGGCTTTGTGCATCGGTATCAGACGCAGAGGACCACTGACTGAAGCATATTTAACGAGCTGGGGGAGAAAAGGAGTTTCCTTGACTTCGTCTTTGAATAAGCTGCCACAAGAGGCAGAGTTTACCTTCATCATACGTCTTCATAGACAACTGACAGCAGGAGATAGCTGGTAACTGAAAGGAAACTCACTGAGAACACCGTTAAGTGTTTGACAGAGCAAAAACACCCCCAGTCCCACCGGGAGGAGCTCAGAAATAGCAGTACAGGAGGAGTATCGTCACAGACCGGCTCAGGCAAGGAGACGAGGAGTCTATGCGAGAGATTTACTGGAAACAAACATGTTTTATTAAAACTAAAGTTGGTCTCTGCCAAATTATGCAAAAGGTACATGTTTGTCTCTGGGCGTACGTCATTGTTCTGTTGAAGGTACAAATGGAAGGGCTGGTTTAGGTACAAAGAATCAAGGTGTACTAAAAAGGAAGCTTTTACTCCATCTATGTCGGGAGAAACTGCTGAGACAGACGCGGTGAGACCTGTGGAGTGTCCATCCAACGCTGCACCACAGCAAAAGGTAAAAAGAAACTGCCGGTTCAGTCTGACAATCTGTATGCAAACTCAGCATCACAACACGTCACATGACAACCGTCTCCGACACAAACAGCTGACTTGTTGCATCTGCATACAGGTTAGCTGCTGTTTCTGGGCGGCTGAGCACTGTCAGGTCTGATGTGTGGATACCTCACCGAGAGATCTGTTTAAACCCTCATGCGCAGTTTGATGCACGTCTCTGCAGCTGTCAGCCTGTCCGTCTGTCTCGGTCTGTGGATCCTCGATGGGTCCTCGCACCAGTCAGAATTCAGACAGGGGCACACGGGCCTGTGTGTCGGCTGGAGCCGGGAGCCGTCAGATGTCATCCATGTCTCCGCATTTGACTACATTTCTCCTCCCAGGGAAGTTTGGAAAGCGAGAGAGATGGATAGGTGATACTGTTATGATAGTATTCTGCACAGAGAGAATATACAGAGAGAAGCAGAGCAGTCTCCATCTGTTCCTGTTAATAATCTCATTTTTTGCAGGCTGAAATTAACAGAACCCTGGAAGGGACATGGAGGGGAACAAACTCAAAGTTAAGATATATTCAAACTGTCTGCATATAGAGTAACTTATGGTCCAACACTGGAAGTAGAGGAGACACACTTTAGTACGTGAGCAGTGTGTGTGTGTGTGTGTGTGTGTGTCCTGCTGGGGGTGATGATCGGTACGCCTGCTCACATATCATTATAGTCCAGGTGAACCAGGATGACTTCTCCACTCCCGGCTCATCATCACACATTTCATCGGATGCTGTGTCTCACAGCGTGGGACCGGGACGCCGTCACAGACGATGATTCACTTATTCACACTTACAGCTGCATTAGGCCTCGTGGACCAAAACAAGAAGTACTAGCCGTCTCATCCAGAGTCCACTATGACACACACATCGTGCCCTGTTCATTTTAGTGATGTGAGACAACAATATGGGAACACTTTGACTACATCATAACCACATGAGAGCAGTAAACCATGGATTTGATCGTCCCAATGGAGGTGCTAAGATCTGTGTCTTATACGTCGTCTTTCATATGCAGAGATTTTCCAAAAGCATCATCATAGTTGGGAATAAGAAAGATAAAGAATAACACAATTATATACCTGAATAAACTGTTGACACTATGCTCATAAGAATCACCCAACACCTCCTCATACTGCACCTAAAGGACCCAGAACCACATACGACCGTTGGGGGTACCAGCAGCAACAGGCGCAGGTTGTGAAAAGTTCACAGTTTTAAACACATAATGTTGTGAAATGCAACAAAACTACTTGGTTAGGTTTAGAAAAAGATCATAACAAGGTTTGTTACATAACTGAGGTCATGTAGGTCAAACAAACATGAGACTTTCAGACCACTGTTTGTGTCACATGTGAAACTGAAAGTAACGTTGACTGATTCTGTCCCGTCAGTCCCTTAAAGTCACGTGAGTTGTTAGTCAGTGAAGCCAACGTCAACCACAACCGTTTCCTAACCCTAACTAAGTTCATTTTGACACTATGCATGTAACGAGTGTACGTTGACGCGCCGTCTCTGGTCCGTCCAAAAGTAACGCTAGAGGGGTACGCCGTGCGTCCGTCTCCGATGACCAAACGGTGGTATTGGACAAGTTGTGAGTGAGATTATGACCGATCCGTCCACCCCGACCTCCCCTGTATGTGGAGTTTGTCTCTCTTTATACTACCTCACCACTTCCTCCTTTGCTCCCGTCACAATATACAACCACTACAGGTTGCCGCCTAACAATGAACCTAAATATGGGTCTTAATAAGCTGCTTGCAAGTCACTTCCATAAAGTATTGTACATCATTTTGCCAGCTGAGAGTTCTCATGTTTTCATTATGCACTCAGTTTAAAATGCACGGAGAATGCTTGTAATGTTTTGGATCCAGTAGGAGCTGAATTCAATGAAACTCAGGGTTGTGAGTTTATTCGTTTTGGTATTGTGTGTACCAGCGTTCACCAGGAGGCAGCAGTACACAATAACAAGTACTGGGAGGTACCAGCCCAATTTAACTTCAACAACCTCCCAGTTAACCTTACAGCGGTCCATTAGTTAGCTGTGTGATAATGCATCTGTGTTCCTCACAGGCCACCGTTCACTTAGCCACAGATTTGTTGCAGCATCTCGGTGAGTTACGAGCCGTAAAAGAGCAGCAGTTGATGCACCTTCACCGAAACCAGCCGTCATTGATCTTCTGCTGCTTTAAAGTAGAAAGGGTTGTTTCCATTCTGTGAGACAAGCGAGAGAAACAGTGGAACTATAGACATGAGTGAAATAATGACAGCAGAACAATAAACGTCCCTAACTGTAAAGAACAGGACTGATTGCAGAATACGAGGCGGCAGATGATCAGAACAACCTCCGTCTTCAAAGCCTCCGTTGAATCCTCCTGATTGCTGATGCTGCGCTGTGAAAGACCGAGGATAATAACGGCTCATTTGTTTACTGTATCAGCGTATAACAGGCTGCCGTCTGTCTGTCTGTCTGCTTATTCTCTCATTGTTCAGCTCCGTGCTGCAATTCCCTTTTAATTACACTCTCTGCTCCAGGACCAATGGGCCCAAATGAAACGCTATTTCATAAAAGGGGAAATGGCTTTTGGGTGCCTGTGAGGAAATGTTATTTTCTCAGCTGGATAGATGGAGAGGGAAATGTTCGTCTGTAGCAGCTCAAAGGTTTCCTGCTTGCTGCGTTGGAATATACAGTTGGAGCAGTCAACTGGTGACCTGGAGCAACTTACATCTGCCTCATCTACTCCTACTTTGATTAGTGAGTTGAATTCCTCCCAGACTGCCTTTTAGACACCCACCAAATGGTGGGGGTGTATGGTCGCAACTTGAGACGCGAGAATGGATTTGGACTTGAGAGACGACGTCTACGAATGGACTATTTCACAAGTTTACAAGCTAATAAAAAGCAAACTCATCGTCAGACGATAGCCGGTGGGTTCCCAGATTGCATTATGTGTTCGGCCTCTTTCCGACTGTTTACCTGCATCCAACCAAAACCTGCTCGAACACGAGTGGTCGGTACGACTCAGACTACAAACGGAAACCAGGACGCTTCCGATATACCAAGATCTTGTCTTGTTGCCTACGGATTCTACATGTTTAAAGAGATTACTGTGGTAGGAACTGGCTTCTTTGCCTCAGGAGAAGGAAGCCTGCCGGTCACACGTGTAGTCTTGCCAGTCACCCGACCGAAACACTGCAAGAGTTTATGGCGCTGTGATTGTCAGATCTGACATGGTGACCATCGTCAAAGACTCAAATAGCGTGTAGTCTGATCCCGGCATCAGGCAGACTGGTCTGAGAGTCTAATCTGATGAACTTTGAAGGCCAAACCAACAAATTCAATGCATTTGTGCACATGTATTTTTGGAATGGGAGAGTGACTAAGCGTTTGTGATGAGAGGTGTTGGTGGAGGAGAGACTTTCAGTGAGATTGAGATTAGCTGAGGTTTTGCTGCTGTAAGCATGAGGCCCTGTCACAGAGGCTGCCTGCAGCCACGGCTCGTCAGGGAGTGGAAACAGAGCTTAATTTCATTACCCCATGCCAACCGCCACTGGGGAGAAAACAATGGACTGGGAAAATCAAATTAGGCGAGATAGCAGGGAGGAGGGGAAAGGTGGGTGTGATGGGGATGAGCTGGCAGAGTCCATGTCTTTAAACATACGTGCTGTTTTACTGAGGAGGCCCTCGCGACGCGCCCTGTGGCACCGTGGAGCCGGGGGGGGGCATACGGGTGATTTCATGGCGTGTCAGTCAGCGGCGGCGTGAGCACCCCTGCAGGTTGAGTCAGGGGCCCCCGAGGGAGCTGGCTCAGCGTATACAGAGGGGGGGGGATGCAGGACGGACGGGGGAATCATCACTGACAGACGTCTCCTGGAAAACATCGGACACACGGGTCCCCGCGGAGCCGCCGGTCGGAAGCTGGATGCCGGAACGACGGGAGCTAAGATGACACCGCGGGTCCAACCGGAGGCCCATCGGTGGGGCCAGCATGCTGTCAGTCACCCCTCTCTCTCTCTCTCTCTGGGAGGGCATGTACTGAGCATACATGGTGACAGGACAGCTGGCATACGGGAGTGTTACAGTACTACAGCGGCATGCTCTTATCAGCTGTCCATTTGCTGTCTCCATGGCAACAAAACTCTGATGCTGACACACAAACATTAAAAACGGGGCCATGATGCAATAAAGACACCGCATGTTACACAACAGTAGAGCGGCAAAGAAACTCACTTAGTGCCAAAAGGAATGAGCTCGTTAGGATCCAGAGTTTATCCCCTCGTGGTCAGCAAACTTCAGGAGACTCTGCCGATCGGATTAGAAGATATCTTGTGTGCACGGTCGATGTTTTGGCGTGAGGATGGCATGCTTCAACCAAAGTGTCTGTCAATATCGTTGAAAAATGTCTGAAACGCGATACCAAACCAGAAGAGTTCTAAACACATGCACCTTAAAGGAGCAACAGCACTGACCGCTAGCCTTTCAAATGGGTACAAGCAGGCCAAATTCAAATCACTGGAGCCGGAGTGACTGATAGCAGTTAGCGCGAGTATTTGTAATTTGAGGGTTACCTTCTAGACATGATCGTGTTAGCCTCTGGCCAGCAGTAGTGTCTCAAAGACTCGCTGCCTTGATAACCAGCTGCACGCGGACCACAGAGAGACGTGTCGAGGCTTCTCAGGTCGGTAGAATCTAACATTATCTCTGTTGATCCGGTTGGTTAGCTTGCTTCCACGGCTGCAAAAGGCTGTGTTTGTGTCATACGTGTCGTACCCGTTCTGCACAACGTGATTGGTCGATGTCTTTACTTGCGCTGCGAAAGCTCAGAAAAACTGACCTTGTACAGAACCTTGTCACTTTTTGGCCGCCTAATATTTGCGTGGTGAATGAAAGAATTCATGACAAAAACAGAAGTTTGAAAATACATATTGACGTGCAAATATCATGGCAACCTGAGCGGCAGCTGTGCAGATATCTATTAACTGTGGAACCACAGACCGACCAACACTGTCCCCATTAGTCCCAACTAACTATGATGGTATGCTTGGAATCAGGATCTTCATAGTCACTCAGCACTTCTGAGCTGTTCTACTAGCTTTGACGGGTGACAAACAGTATGAGCAGGGTCATGATGTTTATTAATCAAGGTCAGGAACTACAATCAAAGGATAAAGGGATGGACATCAGCAGCTTTCTGCTAAATTAATTGATATCTGGAAGCATTTGATGATCATAAAGCAGAGATAGAGACCTGCTGGCAGAGAGAAAAAAGGAAATTGTCCAATCTGGTGCCTCAGGAAGCCGAATCCCTCCCCTGCCAAGCTGTGTGACATATTCATCTGCTAATATACAATATGATCCTCCATGTAAAAGGACTGCTCGCTGCAGATGGAGCAGAAGCGCTGTCAGCCAATCACGGCACAGCATCATTAAAGTATTGCTGTTGCACGGCGCCGTCTTAATGGCTGTTGTGCATCCCGTTGACGGGCCGCTTCGCTGGCACCGCCGATAAAATGGGACTTGTGTGTGACTCAGCATTTTTTTTTGAGAGAAGATTTTCTTAATCTTATCCAGGACCGGTGCCAAGTTGTTGGAGCGCGGGACGCTCCGGTCTGGACCCCGAAAGCTGCTCCAATGATTCAAAAGGCAGAACAGGGAGCAGGAGGAGTGAGGAGGGAGAGCTGGTGAAAACAGAGAGAGATACTAAAAGCTCTTAGCCATTAATATCTGCAGGTCTACGCGTTTCCCAGCGTGGAAATGAGAGCGTCGCTCATTTAGAAGAGGCTGTGCGGAGCGGAGAGCTTAGAAGCAGCGATAGGAACAGAAAGAGGAAATGACATGATGGCTTTGGTTAACTCTCACACTCCGCTCCTCACTTTAAATACATGAATGCATCCTGAAACCAAGTTTAAAATGATTTCACTGTCTCAGAAAATCAGGGTCAGAATATCCATGTTTGCAATAATGTCCCAATTAAGAGGAAACCAGACGCACAAAGCTGGAAACCCTGTTCATCAGTGATGTAAAAGAGGCCTAAGTAGAGAGTTTAGAAAGACCTTTGTCATGCTACCTAGAGGAGATGTTGGTCCGATGGTGAGGATAGATATAGGAGCGGTCAGGAATCACCATGGTCATTATGATTCATCCTCTGGGGATCATAAATATCCACACCAAATCTCAGGGCTATCTGGAGGGTAGTTGGATCTTACTCCGGACCAAAGTGTGGGACGTCGTAGATCAGTTGACGGCGGTAGCTGGGTGGAGCAACATGTGATAAAACCGCTGCTTCTCTGGACAGTCGATACGAGTCAATGCTGGGAAATAGGACAGTGAAGTATTGACAATATGACGTGCGTAAACCAAAGAGGATGCACCCAGGGACACTGCTGATGTGAGGACTTCAGGCAGCAGGCGTTCAGACTAAAATCAGTATCAATATACCTAATCTCCCCACGGCATCACTACTCCCTTTCATATACTACGTCACGATGGAGTCTATCGCCACAAAGACTTTGCACTATTCTACTTATCATGCACCATAAATAAATCATTGTTCATTCGATCCTGGTTGACATGCTATTGGACAACAGGGGAGTCCATGTTTTCAAGGATGCATGTGTGTATTGAATTTGTGGGATATATACACTCACTGCCCACTTTATTAGGCACACCTGTTCAATTGCTTGTTAACACAAACAGCTAATCAGCCAATCACATGGCAGCAACTCAATGCATTACGTCATCTAGACGTGGTGAAGACAACTTGCTGAAGTTCAAACCGAGCATCAGAATGGGGAAGAAAGGGGATTGAAGGGACTTTGAACGTGGCATGGTTGTTGGAGCCAGACGGGCTGGTCTGAGTATTAAACTGCTGATCTACTGGGATTTAACACACAACCATCTCTAGGGTTTACAGAGAACGGTCCAACAAGAGGACAGATCCAGGGAGCGGGATGTGGATGGAAATGCCTTGTTGATGTCAGAGGTCAGAGGAGAATGGGCAGAGTGGTTGGAGATGATAGAAAGGCAACAGGAACTCAAACAACCACTCGTTACAACCAAGGTATGCAGAATACCATCTCTGAACGCACAACACGTCCAACCTGGAAGCAGATGAAGACCACCGGGACTAGCAAGGTGTACCTAATAAAGAGGACACCACCCGGTACTAGCAAGGTGTACCTAATAA
>CAKAOI010039913.1:0-10137 GCA_916701655.1 Sebastiscus albofasciatus
ATCAAACTAGAGACCTAGAGCATTCAGAGGATGGATGGATCAGACTAGAGACCTAGAGCATTCAGAGGATGGATGGATCAGACTAGAGACCTAGAGCATTCAGAGGATGGATGGATCAGACTAGAGACCTAGAGCATTCAGAGGATGGATGGATCAGACTAGAGACCTAGAGCATTCAGAGGATGGATGGCGTTCCTATAGATGGATTGACGATAAGGGGGTTTCTGAGCAGTTTACACAAGTGCTCGTCATCCAATCGCCGAAAAAAATACCAATTCTTGCAGAAATATCACAAAGTTTTTGAAACCAAATCACAGCATGTCTTTTTCTCTGGTGTTCCTCGAGGTCTTGGTGTCTTAATGTGGTATTTTGGAGGGATTATTGATCAGCTTGGCGGAGGTCTGCGCTCCCCGAGTGCCATTCTAGTTCATTCTTTATTTCTAATTTATGACTAGAACAACTTGTCTCACAGTGCTGAGCTGTAGGTCAACTTAATGTTCAGGCTCTCAGCTTTCAGATGATGTTCACCACTTCTATGTGACATCTACTGCTGACCTGCTGTCTCCCCCTAAACACCCCTTGGACCCCCCTAAAAAAAGACTAAAATGGCTCTGTTGTGGGTCTCGGGATTAAAATTATGTTGTGATTTTTATCTGATGGTTGCCTACAGGAGGAGTTATAGTAATATATATCTGTATACATCTACATTATAGCGTGTTATAAACTATTTATTAAATGTTTATATGCAGCTCACACAGGCTCAATACCAGGATTTAAAAGTGTTACCACACTAATAATAAAGATGGAAATGTGCTTGCATGTCGCAAAACACAAGGCGTCTGATTCCTCTAATACAGACACAAGGAGCAGACTGAGGAAGAGGAGGGAGGAGGAGGAGGATGAGGAGGAGGAGGAGCGAACACATATGGACTCTTTCATCTCTCAGAGGGAGAACCAAGCAGAGTGCGTCTCCTATTCACCTCCTCCTGTCTACCATCTTCTCTCCTTCCTTTTACACCCTCTCTTCTTCTTCATCTTTCTCCTCGTCTGACCTCCTGCCGTCGTCTTTGTTGTTCTCTCTCTTCCTTTTCTGCTCCACTTTCTCTCTCTCTCTCCCTCTTTCTTTCTTTCTGCTTCCAACATCTTGTTTCCTCCTCTGATCTCTCTCCTTCTCACTCCCTCTCTCTCTTTTATTTCCTCCTGGTTGTGGTGAGGAGAGTGAGAGCAGCTGGCCGTCACACGTTGATTAAAGAGAACAAACACGCAGGTGATAATCACCTATAAAGATACGACAGTGACTTTTAATGTGAAAGGATGTTTTAAATGCTTTCTCTTTCCTGCGTCTCCTGCTGCTGCTGCTGATGAGGACCGTTCAGGATGAACTCCCACCAGGACTGACCCACATAAGAAAATATAAATGCACACAACACTGCCATGTTTGTGTGTTTTCCGTTTTTTTTTTTGTACTGTACGTTCAGAGGTCTTTTCAAAATAAACTTCTACTTTCACAGGAAACAACGTGGTTATGTTGAGGAAAAGATGGTGGTTTGGGTTCAAATACGTCTATTTGTTACGTACTTAAAGGTGCTATTGATAACATTCAGCCACTAGATGTCACATTCTCCCTCTCCGCGTTCCATTGCATTTACTTCACAACAAGTGGTTGCCAGAAACTTACCGTCGATCTCAGCCATTTCTCATCCTGTTTTTCCACTTAGTTGACTTTATTTTGTTTCTTTTTATTATTATTATTTTCAGTTTTCAGTCGCAGTTTTGTTAGCAACAGTCTGCTTTACGTAGCAACAGTCTGCTTTACGTAGCAACAGTCTGCTATACGTAGCAACAGTCTGCTATACGTAGCAACAGTCTGTTATACATAGCAACGGCCTGCTATACGTAGCAACGGTCTGCTATACATAGCAACGGTCTGTTATCCATAGCAACGGTCTGCTATACATAGCAACGGTCTGCTATACATAGCAACGGTCTGTTATCCATAGCAACGGTCTGTTATAAAGAAATAACAGACAGTAGAACGACGTGATTAACCAATCAGAATGTAGTATTCAACAAAGCCGTGTAATAACATAATATATCGCCTTGCTCACAATATCACAATATGTTGCAATATATTGAATTGTATCGCACAGATTCTTGCCAATGCACAGCCCCGATGGAAACATGTATGTTTTATATCCTGATAAAATCACACGCAGATCATAACAACCAAAAGTTATCTCCGACTCCATCGACACACACAACAACACACTTCATCTTTTTCTTTCACACACTTCACACATCAAAGGGTGGTGTGAGAGCGAGGATGCAAAACCTTCTCCTCATCTGCATCCGCTCCATCTCTCTCTCTGGAAACTCTCACTTCCTCTCCCTCTTTCCTTATTCCTTCCTTCCCTCTCCCGCATGCACTCTTTTCCTATTTTAATTTGGCTTTGCGTCATCTCTCCTTCTCTCTGTGTTATCTCCCTCCATCATTCATGCAACTCTCCTCCTCTTTGTACGCTCAAGGATTCAGATTTCATCCTCTTTTCCATGTTTTATCACTCTCTTCCTTCCTTCCTTCCTTCCTTGTGTTGCTGCCTCATTCCTTCCATTTCTATGTAGAGCTGGTGACGTAGAAAACTGCATTTCCTCGTAGTTAATGATGGAGAAGGAGAGGGATGTATAGAGCGAAGGGAGAAGGGAGGGAGGACAGATGAAAAGGGGAGGGAGGAGAGAGAGAGAGAGAGAGAGTGAGAGAGAGAGAGAGAGAGAGAGATGGGGGAGTCAGACTGAGTCAGATGGAGGGTCGGCAGAAAGGTCAACAGTTTTGCTCGCCAGGAGAAGATAAAAGGCATCGACTCTACCTGTCAGCTGAGAAAGAGCAACACACACATCCAGTTCTTAATATAGGAACCACATGCAAACACACACACACACACACACACACACACACACACACACACACACACACACACACACACACACACACACACACGGAAACTTTAACTCTGAGGAAGGAAAAAGTGAAAGTTGGTGATGTTTCTAGTTTCCTCGTCTGGGTTTGACTCTTTTCATGCAGCGATTACGAACAGATGTTGACTGATGTCAACTGAAATGTCTGCAAGGATGTTTTATGCTGTTGTGCTTTTAAGATTTTAAATGTCCAATAAAAAACTAAATATCTTAATGTTTATTCCAACGCTTTGCTCAGAATATCTAAAGGCTAATAATGTAATTTAACTCATGCATGATAATCTATAAATGATAATGAAGCAATCTATTTATGCTCTTATATCTGAGTGGGGTTGATAACAACGGCTGGTTTATTAGTTAAATGTTTACAAATGTGTAATATTTACATTTTATATCTTAAAGACTTTAGATGAGGAGAGTTTTACAGGAGGCTGTGTAGTACGACGGCGTATTATGGCCATTATGAGTAAAGAAAATAAATAATTACGAAGGCAGTGTTTAATATTCAGATAAAAAACTTTCTGAGATTAAAGTCAAAAATTTATGAGAGCAAAAAAAATAGAGAAAACTAGAAAAATAGTGCAAAACCATAATGAAGTAACCAAGTTTTTTTCTCATAAATTTCGATTTAATAATCAATTTTTTTTTGTAAATTTGCCCCTTTTCATATCAGAGAATATCCCAATAATCTTGCAAGTTTGTGTTTTTTTTTTCTCGTAAATGTACGACTTCAAACCAGAGAATATCAGTTATTTTATTGTAAATTTATGACTTCATAATCTAGCAAATGTTTGTGTTTTTTTATCATAAATTTACGATTTAATAATCTTGCAAATTCTGAGATTTGTCTTTTAAATGTGCTGCTTTCATATCAGAGAATATCTGAGTTTTTTTATCATAAATGCATGACTTTACTATCTTGCAAATTTGTGAGTTTTTTTCTCATAAATTCTCCCCTTTCATCTCCAAGAATATCCAATTTTTTCTCGGAAATTTATGACTTTATAATCTCGCAAATGTGTGATTATTTTTATTATCAATTTGCTACTTTAATCTTGGAAATTCCGAGTTTTTTCTAGAAATGTTTTCCGTCATTATTATTATTATTGTTTTTTTTACGTACAATGGCCCTAACGGTGTCGTAATGTAGCTCTGTGATCACCGTCTGTGGTAAATAGAATAATTGAAGGCGATGAAATAGAAACAAACAGTGAGGAAGAAGAGCATAATGAGAGATAAGAAGAGTAAAGAAAAATGAGAAACAGAAACACAGCAAGAACAGATTTGTTCCCATCTCCGTCCAACTGAGAGGCGACCAAAAAAACCTTCCCACAATCCTCTGCTTTCGGCCAAGGGTTGGTTGCCATGGTGACGCGGAACCTCGGAGCCTCAGACGGTCCAGGAATTAATGCAGAAGAAGAAGTCTCTGTTTCTCTTTCTCTTTATTTGACTCTCTCTCTCTCTTCTGATCTCGTTTCCAGTGTCTCTCACTCTTTCTTCATCTGTTTTGAATCTCTCTCACTCTTTCACTTCCTGTCTCTGGGTCTCTCCATCTCGATCCCCTTTAACACCTACATGTTAACTGAACTGTGCAACATGTTCTCTCTCTCTCTCTCTCTCTCTCACAGACAAACATACAGTCTGCCTCTAAATCCTATTTCACAGTGTGTCTATAACCCGAGCTGTTTAATTTTCATCCTCTCAGCAGAACGTGGCGCGTTACAGTGAATGGATGAGCTGCTCATTAAAAACAAACACACACAACATACGAATGGAGAAACACATTCACCGAGACGCACGTTTACGGAGGAGTAAATGCAAACACGTGCACACATGACCACGTCTGCGACAGATTAACATACATCCACGGAGGTCGGATTCACACACCTGCTTCTCGCCGCTGGGCCTCCTGTGCGACAGCAGCAGCTCCACGGCGCCCACCACCTCCTTCCTGATGGCGTAGAGCAGGGCGTCGCCCGTGTGGATGCCGTGGTCGAGCAGGAGCTCCATGATCTCCAGGTTCTCGTTCTCGATGGCGATGAGGAGCGCGCTGCGGCCCAGCGGGTCCAGGCAGTTCACGTCCATGTTGTAGTAGACCTCCGCCTCGCGGAGGGCATGTTTGACGCCCGCATAGTCACCTGGAGAGGCGGAGGGAGGGTGGAGGTGTTGATGGATGAAGGAACAAACACAGGGAACAATAACTTTGACTTATTTGTTTTTTATTTTTTAAACTTCTTTGTTTTTTCTAGTGAAAGAAAGTGAAAGTTTGTAAAGTGAAAGTAAAACACGTTGTGTCCTGTGTTTGTTGTTAATAACACCCAAACAGGCAGAATTTGAATATGTTCTCATGCAGAGTGAAACGTTTGGTTTCGGCAGCTTGTCCAAGGACACTTTGCAGGACAAACATCTGCTGGACGTCAGCTGTCAGCTGTTGCACAGATGACAAATGTGAACTGTCGGCTGCAGCAGAGTCAGACTGACCGGCTGACTCAGCATCGTGTAGGAGGCGAGTGGATCAGCAGAATGAAGGTGTAAAGAAGAAAACTATTATTATACAACGTACCTTTTTCCACAGCGGTGAGGTAGGCCCTCTCCTCTGCAGACAGCTCCACCTCAGCCCGGACGATCTGAAGCGGGATTCTGTCGCGGTACGGCGAGTACGTCGCCTATAAAACGCAGACAATAACAACGCAAAAAATACAGAGAATCAAATCTATAAAAATACAAACAAATATTTCAACTAAATCATGTGCGATGGTGTGTAGCAGCGGAGTATTAACACTTAGTTTTAGGGTTTAGATAAGCCTGCAGGGATTTAATGGAAGTGTGACTGACTCACCTTCTTGTAGTACAACTGTGTCATGGGATTCATCTGGTCAGTCTGGAAGAAAGAAAGAAAGTGAGAGTTACTAAGCAATATTAACAATACAGCAATAAATAGAAGCGAATGAATGAACTCATGAGAAAGAGCAATATTGCTAACACTTGCATCAAATCTCTGCTTCTTGGAGTCATAACTCAGGGAAAGTTGAACAAACAGACATGCTACACACTTGTTTAGGTTCAGTGTGTCTCACACTTTCTGACAATATCATTATCTCATTATGACGACCCCTCCACTCCACTAGGTGTCCCGTGTCCTTTTGCTGGTTCCACTTTGTGGAGGAGGGTCATCAGACTGATGAGCCACGAAATCGGCCAAATTAAACAACACCACGTCCAATTGTGCACCCACTCATCTCCGCCGCCTACACACACTCAAACCTCCAAGCTTGTTATAACTTTTTGGCTCCGGAAATCTTTTAAAAATAATCCCGGACGAGCCCCCAATTGTTACAATACGACTCAAAGGTTGCAACAAAAATGGGAGACCAGATGAGTTTTAAAATAGTAAAAGGCATTTATTTAACAAACTTCCTAACCATTGGAAGTGACTGGAATTTGTCTCGTGGTGGTCAAAGCATTAAAAAAGTACATTTAAAAAACACGAAGGTAACATGTCTTCACAAAAACAATGTCCCTGTAAGTCAACAATAACAATTCCAGATTTCTTAAACTAAGTTGAAGACCTGAATCTGCATATTTTACTCGACTAAAGAGCAGTAAAAACCCTCAACTTCACCAAATTCTATCCGACATTTGAAGACTTGAACCAGCAGACAGCAGGATCCTCTCCAACCTGAGAGTGAACTGACACACTGAGAGACAGTGATGGACGTGCAGACAGTTGAAGCAGTGCCGATTAGTGACTACATACATTTAGCACAATAAAAAGCATGCAGACCAAGGATAAGCCTCGTCCCACAGTATTAGTCTCGTTAATACATGTAATCCCCGTGAACTGCGGCCTCCTGGAGAACCTTTAGAAGCTCTGCTTGTTGCTTTTATTTGTGTCGGTCTCACCACGTTGACTTATTGCACCGTAATTGCCCCACATTTGTTTATTTCAGGAGTAAACGGTGTAGACACGATGACGCATTTTCGATCGCTTTACATTTTCCTACGCAGTGTGGGATTAATTTTCCAGCAGTGGGAGCCGTCAGAATGATTCCAGAAAGAAGAATAAGAAGAAGACGGGTGCATGTGTGTGTGTCAGCAAGAAAGAGCTAATTGACCTGAAGCGTAGGAGAATAGTTAATAACGATAATTACCAAGGTTACCAGCACCTTTTTCAGAAAGCAAAAATAATGTAGACGTAAACAAAATTGCAACAAGAACCAAAACAAACCTCTGAAGCTGCTTCAAATATCAAATACAGAGTTCTAGATATAGAATATTCAACAGTTTACAAACTGTCAAAACAATATTTGCATCAACAGGAAAGTTCCTGAGACACTGAATGGTTTGAATAGATTTTATTTTTTACATGATGCTCCTGTTTGTGACCAGACCGTCTATTAATCCTGTGTCCCTGTGTTAATTGTTCATGTATCTCCAAATATATACGTCAAATAACGTCATCAGAATCAGCTCAAAATCACTTTTTTTTCTTTTCCCTTCCTGTAAACAGATTCAAATGTTTGATGTCTCGTCCTGCACTCGGTGACGTTTACAAAGATTCATCCAATCGAACTAGATTTTGGGTGACTAGATAGCCAATCGTTTGTGGATCGAATCAATACACGTTGTTTGATCGAAGTGAAGAGATGTGTTTTTGGATATCAGTGGTTTTCATTTCTAAAACAATGTGGCTGATGTCAAATTCATTCAAATGAAACTTGACTGATCTGCAGCGCGGCAGTCCACGCAGTCAACGTCCACCGGATGAAGACGCGAATCGACCGTGATTGATTTAAATCCCTCTTGGAAAGATATCTCTTTCCCCTGTGATTACTATGCTGGGGCACCTGACTGATCTGAATCTTCCCTCCCAGAGGAGGAGAAGGATTATTGTTAACCTGGCAATCATGGCTGCCAATAGATGTATCACATCGAAGTGGAACCATGAGGATCCCCTCTAATATTACTCAGTGGATTAATGAGGTAAATTCATGGGGACTTTAAGTCAGAGCTAAATGGAAATGTGGTTTCAACTGATGCCAGGGTTTCCTGTAGCATTTTATAGCAGCCTGAAATAAAGATCGCATCTGCGAACATCGGAAAAAAACGATATACGAGATATAACCTTCAGCCAAGGTCACACATTTAATGATATTGTTTAGACTCGTATAAACCAATCAGGAGACGAGATGCATCAGGATGTATCTAACTCAAATGACCAACATCTCCACTGACTAGTTTCCTGGGTAAAAACCTATAATTTATAATCCAATCTGTTATTTCTCCTCTGATCGTAGACGGTGAATCTAAACACTTGAATCATCTGAGAGGAATATATTCACAAATCACACCAGAGAGCGAGGTGAGTCTCCCGCTGCTCTCTTTTAATGAAGCTGAATCTCCAGCGCTGACTCACGGCCCCAGATGAAGTGTTGCTGCTATTTCAAATCTAAAGAGCCTAAAAACCTTTAAAAACACTCAAAAGGCCATAAACACACTGCAGCTAAACACACCTGTGGGCTCCTCACGCTGTCGAGTTCAAACAAAACGGAAAAAGAGTGACAGAAAGATTCAGATCCTGAACCCTAAACCTGACCGAAACCCCCTCCCCCTCTCCGAACCCGGTTATCTGTGCTGCCAGATAGCGGAGGGCCGCCGCGGTCAGATTTATTGGTCTACTGAGAGCGATGCAAATGTTTTGCTCCGCTGACGCCGTCGTTGCTTCAAAGTATTGTGTTTGTGAGAAGAAAAAAAGAAGACGTCTCCGCTGTCGGTGGACTCTTTATCACCAGCTGACAGATAAATTAATGCCTCCAGTTACCAGCTTTGTCAAGTGGACTGAAAATACTGACTCAACTGGCAGTTTCCATGGAGCCCCGTAGTATAAACGTTACCGGGGCTTATTTACAGTCACTGCGAGGCCCGACAGTCATCCCCCCAAAAAACGGTATTATTTCAGCAATAATGAGGCTGATTAAAGGCTATTAGCCACGGAGGAAACGCCGTGACCTCGGCATCCTGTACGTGTCTGACCTTTCTTGTAATGAGCTGCAGTTTGCCATTTTCATTTAGCTGATTTATTATTCGCAGTAAATGGATTCACGTCCACGGGTGACCTTCAGTGACCATGAGCAGGACTGGACCGCGTTTAACGGAACCGGACAAGATTAGACTGGACTGTAGCAAAAAAATGGAAATTACTTCACCTGGTGTTACCTGTGTTATGTAATGTAGCTGGGAGCTGCAGCTGATACGACGGAGACAACAGGACGATTTTAAGTAAACAGGGAGATTGAAAACGCCTAAATTAAAACTCATCAAACAAAGGAATAAACACTGGAATACAAAACACCTCTTCTCTTTGTTCGTTCATCATAATGTGGGATGGAAAATTCATGTCATTCATTTAGTTATTCAAGACAAAAAGCTAAATAATCTTTTTAGATTGTTTGGTTTTAATTCAATGATGATACTAAATGCATACATAGAAAGGAAACTCATATAACAATAGTTATTGCAAGTCACTTTATTTCTTGGATTTGTTTTTAATCAGGCATTTTTTAAATGGTCTGTATTACTCAGCAGACTCATTTGAACTAAATGAGTCAGATTAAACATCCATAACAGCTACAAGGACCCTGCTCAAATGTCTTAAAGCAAGAGCAGCCAAGCTGAAAATAAAATTAAATATACAATAACATTTTATTTTTATAGCAGCGACTAGAAGGGAAACATAACACGGAAATATAATATCTCTTTAGCTGCTAAAGGCTCCACTATGTTTACCAGCAAGTGTCTAACTGGGTCTGTCTGCTGAGCAGGAAGATACGTTCAATACGTTTACATTACTAAGCAACAGTGAATTAAAGACTAATATCTGGTCCTCCCTCAAGGTTCCATGGTGGAGAGGAGGTCGTGTTGCTCTGGCTCTATCTATCTCAGCGTGGAGAGGAGGTTGTGTTGCTCTGGCTCTATCTATCTCGGCGTGGAGAGGAGGTTGTGTTGCTCTGGCTCTATCTATCTCAGCATGGAGAGGAGGTTGTGTTGCTCTGGCTCTATCTATCTTGGCGTGGAGAGGAGGTTGTGTTGCTCGGGCTCTATCTAGCTGGCGTGGAGAGGAGGTTGTGTTGCTCGGGCTCTATCTAGCTCGCGTGGAGAGGAGGT
>CAKAOI010039917.1:0-10382 GCA_916701655.1 Sebastiscus albofasciatus
ACATCGAAACAGTTATTGTCCATGGTCACTTCCTAATGTGATTCTCATATAAGAAAAATCCAGTCCTCCCCCTGTGGAAAAATGCCTTCTTAATATGAAGCTTCAGCAGTCTGAGTTGGTCAAATCAAGTGGGTAACTTCCACAGTTGGTATTTTCAGTAAAGAAAAAATCCCTGTCATACAAAAGCCTCAATTGTTAATGGGTTGGCATAACATTATATCCATACAGTATACAGCCAGCAGACACAGATAAACACCAGTACGCCAAGTTCAGACTTCAAGTTCAACTCAGTCCAAACTCCCGAGGATGGGAGGACACAGTATATGTTCAATTTGCAATTGGGACAGCAGTGTTCTTGATGACATCACCAGCTCCGCTCAGCTCTTCAACACAACTGTACCTTAATCTCAACTCAAAGGTCCACTATGTCACTATGTTTTAGATGTGGCCAAAGTTAAATTGCTCTTTTTCGTATTTGTATTATTAGTGGATACTGGCCTTATTCTGTCCTGCATGCATTATTTATAGTTTTCCTCTGGACATGTAGGAGAATCTTACAGAACTCTGCATGCAGGGTCTCAGTGGGGTGATGATCCCATTGAGTGAAGTCTTGTTTTGTAAGTGGACCCCACACCTCGCTGCCATAGAGTGCAATCGGTTCAATAACACACTCATAGCCCTGCGTGCTTTTCTCTCTCAACCTCTACTTTGGTAGAACATCCTGAGATCTGGATCTTTTTTGGAAAATCATTATTTTGGTATTTTTTGGGGTTTACTGTCAGGGACCAGGTCTGACAGTACTGCTCTAGCAGGTCCAGATCTGACAGTACTGATCAAGTAGGTCCAGGTCTGACAATACTGCTCTAGCAGGTCCTGGTCTGACAGTACTGGTCTAGCAGGTCCTGGTCTGACAGTACTGCTCTAGCAGGTCCAGGCTCTGCTGTAGGCTGTCTGCTGTGGGGGATAACAGGACCAGGTCGTCTGCAAACAGCATGCATTTCACTTCCTGATTGTTGAGTCTTACCCCAGGGATAGGGGACTTTTCTATTACAGTAGCTAATTCATTGATGTAACTATTCAAGAGGGCAGGGCTGAGATTACAGCCCCGACGAACACCATGCCCTTGGTTAAAGAATTATGTTCTCTTTTTTTTTTTTTTTACCAATTTTATGTTGCACATGTTGCTAGTATACATTGATTTAATAATATCATATGCTTTACCCCCTACACCACTTTAACTGTAGAACAGTCCTGTATACCAAATAGAATCAAAAGCGTTTTGAAAGTCAGTAGAACAGGCATAAATTTTGGTTTTATTTTGGTTTACATATTTATCAATCAGGGTGTGTAGGGTGTAAATATCAGTTGTACATAAAGTTGGTAAAAATCCAATTTGGCTTCTACTCAAGACATTGTGCTTGGTAAGGAAGTTCAAAAGTCTGGCATTCATGATACTACAGAAAACCTTCCCCAGATTACTGTTCACACAGATGCCTCGGTAATTGTTAGGGTCAAATTTGTCTCCATTTTTGTAGATTGGGGTTATGAGTCCTTGATTCCAAATGTCAGGAAAATAACCTACACTCAGAACCAAATTAAATAGTTTTAATATAGTACATATAGTATCTCTCTTTCTCTCTCTCTCTCTCCCTCTCTCTCTCTCTCTCTCTCTCCCTTCTCTCTATCTCTCTTTCTCACTACACTTTATAAAAGTGAAGTTATTGAATATTTTTTCCATTAAACATTCACCAAAATTATGCAAAAGCATACATTTTTTCCAAACTAAGTGTTGTAGTACAACTATGAGGAGACCATTGATGTGTGAAGTAATTTTGATGGTACTACACTGTATAATACTGAAGTTATGGAATATTTTTATAGCATCTCTTTTCGGTGTTGCACTTAGACAGTCCCTGACCACTCTTCTCACAGCCGGCTGCGCATAGAGACCAATGTTATGTGTCCAGCTTGTAGGACGGCTCGTTTTGATTAAAATGAGGTTGTAGCTCATTGTCTACCTTAAAACAGTTAGAAAGACCCGTTGTTTGTGTTTTAACATTTCGTTTATGAGTTATTGATCCAGGAAACTTGAATCTGTCAATATCTTTCCAACTTTACCGAAGTACATCATCTAGCGCGGCTCCATACATCAGCAATGCGTGGACTGTCAGGAATGATTGGAAGAAGTGCACTATGAAGTAACTTGTTCCCTCGACGGAACGAGTTACCTAACTCGAGGGAACGAGATACCTAACTCGAGGGAACGAGATACTAACTTGAGGGAACAAGTTACGAACTTGAGGGAACGTGTAACTAACTTGAGGGTACGACTTAATAAAGATTTTCACCTAGGAGTCTAGGGGGGCTCCGTAGCAACCCATTACAATTACATGGCGTTAAGAAGCTTTACTCACTTCCACATACACACGAATGTTGCTGGAACCTTGAATTATACTCATTATCACATCATTCAGTTCCGCTCATTTGTATTTTAGGATCAGAAGTAACAATAAACATTCCTGAAATCAAAAGGCCACAATTACACAAACAAAAACTAACAGAACTGGAGATACAACTTCAAATTCAAGAAAACAAAGGGTGATGTGATAGACAGCACAAAAATGTATTTAACAGAGCAAAAGCATTAAAAGCTGAAATAGGCGAGATTGGAGCAAATATGATTAAAAAAGGTATTTTTATAAAATGGTCGCTATATCATGACAATAGTACATGAAACAGGTAACCTGAAAAATATCATGTGCCTCGGTGTCCTCCGGTGCTCCTAACGGCATCTGCAAGAGTTCACATACCGGAGGAAAACAAGCTGATCTCAGGTCTGCTGTCCAGCTGCCGTCTATGAGAGCCGGCTGTCCATCACTCGCGAACTCCGACCAAACGGTCAAACTAGGCAGCGCTGATCAAATATTAATTAATATTGTGTTACGTTAATGCCTATTTCTCGCCTCAAATGTTTTCAGAATCATCTTGTACTGCACGGTTTAGTTGTAAAATGAGAAAGTTTGTGACGCCGCCACCATTGTGAAATCTGGTGACGGAACACCAAGTTCTGGTCACATGACCAGAGCAAATCCAATAGGAACGCTCTCTCAATGAAATGACCTGTGATTGGTCAAAGTCTCCCGTCACGGACTAGATTTTCTAATGCCTGAAAACAGAGCTATGAGGAGGTGGAGAAGTCTTGAATTACAATATGCTGAAATGTTATTATGGAATTTTTGCCCAATGATGCCAAAAATATACTGCCTACTGAAGCTTTAAGTTCATACCTGTTCACTACCACTTAGTGTGGCAACAGAAAATCAGCAAAATTACCAGTACGATTAGATGTTTGTACACCTAATTTCATCCACAGAAAATCTAAATTATACAGTAGGCTACCGTTTTGCCACTGATTGCAGTGCAGTGTAGAAACACATCAAAATTTGAAACAAAATTTCAAAAATCCCACAGTTTCACCTGCTTTGTAGCAAAGATTGTTGCAAAATACGTGAAAAATATATATATAATAAATTATAACTTCAAGTTTACCTCCTAAATACACCTGTCGTAATGTCTATCTGAATATGTGTGAATTTTGCCATTTAAAGCAAATATAAAGTTCTGTTTGCCCCAGACACAAACCATTGTTAAAGGACACCTTACCTTACTTACTGTGACCCAGGCAAACATTACCGCCAGATGACCTCTGCAGCACAAATCATAATCCCATATTATCAGTGCTCCTCAGGGTAGACAATGAAAAAAAAATCTGCTGCAGGTTAACTGTGTCTCTCCAATAACTTCCACAAACACTCTCCCTCACTTTTTCACTCACACACAGTCTATAAATAGATTCTGAGTTTACTGGAAACACAGGTTGGTGTGCAGGACAGCTCTGCAAATATAACTGTGTAGCCGTATTCCAGATAGAGACCGAGGGGAGGAGCAGACAGAGCCAGAGAGACAGACAGAATCTAATCCAGATGGAAAATCTTCTGCAATTGATTCAACTGTTGGTCAGTCTCCTATAAGAACATATACCAGTTCAATATGCTAATACATTATGTAGGCCTAGTGTAACATTGAGTATGGATAGTATGGTATATCCATTATGGTAATGGATAGAAAAGAAGAGAAGAGAGAGACAGAGGAAGAGACACAAAAAAATGGGATGAGTTTGCAGCAGTATAACAAAGTTCCACTGATTCTGCCGTTTCTTCTAAGACACAAAAGTCACAATTTGCAGAATTCTTATTATTATTGTTGACCCTGGAAACTGTAGTTGACAAAACAATATCACCACAACGTCAACAAATAGCTGTCCTGGAGCTTTTGATCATATCACTTGATTTTCCTCAGCAGATGGAGTTTAAGTCAACATGGATGATAAATTCTTGAAGTGCTCAGAGAAGTGGAGGTTTTAACATCCACGTTCCAGCTGGGAAACTTATATCTGCCGTGAGAGCTCCAGAACAGCTAACATATGGCCTATGTGGTGTGGCTCTGGGGATGGCAATGTTGGCAATGTTACTTTTGCATCAAAAAAAGACCTACTGAACGTGACGCCACAATGGTGAGAGCGGCCAGTCTAACATATTGATAAGCATGGATCACAATGCTAGTTTTGACACAGAAAATGCTGAAAATATATATATTCATATGCACATCATATGCATATGAAGGGTCACAGTCTTTATTAATTCAATTCAATTCAATTCAATTTATTTTTATATAGGGTCAAATCACAACAGAAGTTATCTCAAGACGCTTTATATATAGAGCAGGTCTTAGACCATACACCATAGTTTAGAGACCCAACAAGATCCACGAAGCGCGCTGTGGCCAGGAAAAACTCCCCGTTTAGTGGGAAGAAACCTTAAGCAGAACCGGGCTGTGGGTGGGAGGCCATCTGCCGAGACTGGTTGGGGGGATAGAGAGAGAGAGAGAGAGAGAGAGGGAGAGAGAGAGAAAGAGAGAGAGAGAGAGAGAGAGAGAAGCAACCACAATAATAGTACAGCAGCTTTAATAACTAATACAAGTAGGACTAATAACACAAAACCAATAGTAGTGGATGTAGAAGAGTGATAATACAACAATCGGAATTAATGTCATTGGGTCGTCCTCAGACGGGCTTTCGAGCGGAGCTTCTAGCTATCTCAGTCCATCATACATCTGGCTAGCTCACCAGCACTGTCCAGCATCTCTCCACAGTACGTTCATGTATGTTGGTGTGGGACGTCCCTGTGATCAATGCCCGTGCGTTGGTTCCTGCAACACCAGCATGCTTGCTGGGAGTTCTTGATGTCTTTGGCAGTGACCGAGAAGTCTCATTCTCCAGGCTGCCACTTTGTCACTAAGCCTTGGTAGTCCCTCGTTAGCCTCGGTAGTCCCTGGTACAGACGGAATTAATTAATGATGGTAGCAGTTGGTGTCAAGCAGGCAGCAGATGCGGCAGCAGATGCAGCCACAATCCAGGTGACATTCAGATCCAGGTGTAACCCCGCTCCATGGTTACCTGCGAGACAAGGAGGCACAAGGACTCCCGGGAAGGAATGAAGTTAGTAACAATAAATGGGACATGAATATATACAGAAGGAGAGAGGAGCTCAGTGTGTCATAGGAAGTCCCCCGGCAGTCTAGGCCTATAGCAGCTTAACTAGGGGCTGGTCAAAGACAGCCCTAACTATAAGCGTTATCAAAGAGGAAAGTCTTTAGCCTACTCTTAAATGTGGAGAGGGTGTCTGCCGCCTGGACTGAAACTGGGAGGTAGTTCCACAGAAGAGGAGCTTGATAGCTGAAGGCTCTGGCTCCCATTCTACTTTTGGAGACTCTAGGAACCTCAAGTAACCCTGCATTCTGGGAGCGCAGTGCTCTAGTGGGGTAGTGGGGTACTATGAGCTCTTTAAGTTATGATGGGGCCTGACCGTTTAGCGCTTTGTAGGTGAGGAGGACGATTTTAAATTCTGTTCTTGATTTTACGGTGAGCCAGTGCAGAGAAGCTAATACGTGTGTGTAATATGATCTCTTTTTCTAGTTCTTGTCAGTACACGTGCTGCAGCATTCTTGATCAACTGGAGAGTCTTAAGAGACTTATTGGAGCAGCCTGATAATAAGGAGTTGCAGTAATGTAGTCTAGAAGTAACAAATGCATGGATTCATTTTTCTGCATCATTTTGAGACAGGATGTGCCTGATCTTCGCAATGTTATGTAGATGAATGAAGGCAGTCCTTGAGGTTTGTTTTATGTGAGAGTTAAAGGACATATCCTGATCGAAGATAACTCCCAGATTCCTTATGGTGGTGCTGGAGGCCAGGGCAATGCCATCTAGAGTAACTATATCATTAGATAATTTGTTTCGGAGGCGTTCAGGGCCAAGTACAATAACTTCAGTTTTGTCTGAGTTTAACATCAGGAAATTGCAGGTCATCCAGGTTTGTCCTTAAGGCATGCTTGAAGTTTAGTTAACTGGTTTGTTTTATCTGGCTTGATCGATAGATATAATTGGGTATCATCTGCATAACAATGAAAGTTTATGGAGTGTTTTCTAATAACATTGCCTAAGGGAAGCATATATAAGGTGAATAGAATTGGTATTATGAGCCTGTTATGTGTCCAAGGGACCAGGGGCAGCAAAGAATTAGGAGAAACAGCAGATATCGGTGAGAAACGGAGTTGTTGTTTGAGAACCAGCTGAACAGCTGTCTCCGCAAGTGACCATTCTCCTATATTTGATTTTATGGTGATTTTATCACAGTCATGGATCACAGAACCGGCAAATGGTCACTGATGTCATTCATCAGCAGCCCGCTCTACTTTCCATGCAATTTGTAAATGTATTGTCGATTAGAGTGGCACAGTGTGCAGTTATTCTGCTTGGTTTGGTGATCAGTGGATATAAACTCATACTATACATTGTGTTGTCATTTTGTGTGTGTTAGGATTTAGCAGGTCTATATTGAAGTACCCACAAATTAATGTAATTTTCTGATTAGCTTTGGCAAATATTCTCTCCATACTGTCTTTAAAAGTTTCAATGCAGGCTCCTGGTGCTTTGTATACACAACTGACAATCACATTTCTTTGGTTTTCCATGCAGATCTCTACAGTGATGCATTCCATCACATCATCAAAAGTGGTTGACATGTTTTCTAAAATCTTATAGCTCAGACTATTTTTCACGTACAGGGCCACACCCCCTCCTCTTTTGCTCTTCCTGTTCATGTAATTTAATTCATTCATATCCCTTCAACTCGAAATCTGCTTGTTTCTCAGAATTGAGCCAGGTTTTAGATATTGCTATGACATTGAATGGTTTTATGAATTGACCTAAGTATTCTTTGATGTTTTGGTAATAAGCATATAAGCTTCTACTGTTGAAGTGAATAATTGACATTCCTTGATCTGACTTCACATAGCTGTTATGCTGTTCATCGGTGTAGTAGCAACATGTGTTGTTTAGATGGTTAAAGAAATTATAGTCAGGATCAATATCTTCCAGTTCCAGTTCATGTATATTGTGTTCAGTTAGTGTTAAGAGAATGTTATGTAATTCCACAAGAACCCATTTTCTACAGACATGATTACCTTGGTGTGTTGTTCTGGTGTTATTGGTATTTGTCCAGTTCTTCAATTTCTCTGATGACCAGCACTCTGGCCTCCTCTGGTGACCCGCTCAGTTTGATGAACACCTTACAGTTCACACCGCATCCTGGCGAGACACACACTCTTGAGTAGTGTGATTGTCCATGAGTAAATTATGTTTTTGCTGAAATTACATGCAATGTGGAATGGATGTTTTTTGTGCCACTGCTGTCAGTCAGTAGTGTAAGTTCAAATGTTTGCTGTAACCCGTGATTGCTCATCACTCCCTGCCCCCTTTTTCTTCCTTTTTATTTATTTATTTTTCCTTTCCTTCTTGGTAACATCATGTTGTGTGTGCATATGTATGTATAATTATTAAAAAAATAAAAAATAAAAAAACATTGTTTTATGATAATGAGTCCAGTTAGCTCATGAAGTCATGAGCTAACTGGACTCATTATCATTAACTATCTTGCACCAGTCAGATATTAAATTACCTCAGTAGTAATAGCCCACACAGCAGCTGTGACTGACATTTTAAAATGTTCCTAAAAGCAGAAGTGAATTAATAAACTTTAAAAAATCTAAATATTTGTGTCTGTAATTTGTTGTGTGTTTAAAAGTGTTTAATTTCTGTTTGTGTCGCTGTAAAGCCCATGACATCAGGTTCTTCTGTTCATTAACATTCATGAGCTCCTTCTCCTCATTGACTACTGATAACAGTCCAATAATACGAAGTAAACACTTGTATCCAGAGAATCTGTGTCCATCCATCAACGTCACAATCACAATGTGGAGCCCTGTTCTATAAAGCCAGTTTACCAAATAACCTGGGCTTATTTTTGTTACTCTGACTTATTTTCAGTTGATTCAGTTCCATGAAGTAAATTCAACGTAGTTCAAGCTCAGTTACTATGGCAACTGATGCTGGGAAATTAACCTGGTCCGGGGCAGACTAACTGTCAGGCTAAGAGTTCCTGTAACACTGACCTGACGGGAAAGTATTATTTGACTTCATTAACCACTATTAGTCCAAAATTAAATTGATCATAATATAATAAATATATGTATAAATGGGTCATAATATATCATTGAGTAAACCTGGGACGCCGTGAATCACTGCTGAACCCTCTGGAGGTGTCGTGGGCCTCTCAGCGAAACAGCGAGGAAAGAGGGCACGCACTTGATAACCCAGAAGATGCCATCGCTCACTTGACCACCCTACTGAGTCGAGGCAGCGGGCCTATGGGTGTTCAACTGAAGGGATCCCAACAACTAGTCCTATAGAACAGATTCAACACAAACATTCAACATCAACACATCTGGAGATACGTGGTTTTCACTGGACAGGAAGGGGATGAAAAAACTGTCATCTGTAAAAAGTACAATATTTCCCTCTGAGATGTAGTGGAGGAGAAGTAGGAAGTAGCAAGAAATGGAAACACTCAAGTAAAGTAGCTTGTACAGTACTAAAGTACTAAATGTACTTAGTTACATTCCACCACTGAATATAATAACGTTGAATAATAAAATCCTCTGTGAATCGTTGTTTCCCTCCTGACCTCCAGGTGGAGACTTCTGTCACTTTAAAGTGAAAAACCAGACCGGAAGTACTTGTAACCGGAAGTGTGGTTGTCTCGGAGTGACCTCGGGCTGGCGGCGGGATAGTTGTTTCGTTAGCTGACGAGTAGTGATGGCAAGATGAAGCTTCATGAAGCACTGAAGCGCTCCAGCGCTCCAGCAAATTGGTTCGCAAAAGGGTTCATTTCATGAGGCTTCATCTGGGCTTCATATGTACACGAAACCACCTGTTGGTCAAAGAGTGTAAAACAGACAGATATATTCCAGAAATGTGGCAGTGGTTTAACTGGGCACATGGCAGTGGATGTGCTTGTGTAACTGAAGGAAAATGACAGATGTGAGACATTGTTCGTTTTTATTCAGGAATAATACGTTCTCATCTGTATTTCAGCGTCGGGCATCTTCAATGACGTAATTTGTCTAAAACGATACAAGCCTCAATACACGCTTCACAGAAAACTTCCTGGATTACTCGACACACGCTCCGAAGCCTCGACACATCACATAACAGCACTACTGACGAGCATATTTGATCCGTTTCGAGGCGGCAGAGCTCCAGGTGAACCCGCACACACTCAGGTAAACACTTCAATAATGTTTCTTTGAGCCGGAAATCAAAGTGAATATAGCGTTAGCACGCTGGGCTAGCTGCGATGCTAACAGCTATTTAGCCTGTTAGCTTCGGCCTGCTGCTGTGTGGCTAACTGCTAGCGTTAGCCTTAGCTCTCTGTAATGTGTGCTCCTGTTATCTGATTGAACTTCCGGTTCCTTTGTGTTTTAGTCCAGTTTGAGAGGAGTTTCTCAGTTTGTCTCAGTCGCTTTGCTTCGTTTCTACAATCATCCTCAACATCTGCAAAACAGGAAGTGCGTTTCTCCAAACAGCTGGTCCAAACCTGTCACTGAACCGTCTCTTTAACCAGATCACACACATTTAGGCTTTTCTGTGTGACCTTTGATAGTTTCCATGGAAACCAGAGCATCCCTCAGAGAAGAGCTGCAGCTGTTTTCAGCTAACATGGACCATGTTATCAGCACTACGTGGATGAGAGTAAAACCAGAGGAGACAGCAGGACCTGAATATCTCTGTGTGCTTTGATTTGTAGTGAGTCCAGGACAACAGAGTCCAGCAGTCAGAGTGGAGACCTGCTGGATCTCAGAGACCAGGACCAGGAGCCCGTTTCAGAAAGCAGCTTTAACAAACTCTGAGATGGAAAAGTTT